>JAJTUV010005129.1:0-12321 GCA_021653895.1 Mastomys natalensis
GGGCATGTATGTTAGGCCTATTGTTGATTTTAGGCCTTCAGTGTATAAGCAGTAATTAGAAATCTTTAAAAAATTAAATTAAAGTAGCTAGAAATATTAAAAAAGTGTTAAATCACATATACATATTTTAATTTTTTTTAAATAAAAAATGAGTAACATCTACTTACCATAATTGATTAGGTATAAGTCCTCAAATATTAACATTATTATTAAAAAGGTGAGGACACTAAAAACAATTTTTTTGTAATTTGACTTATATATTCTCTAAAAACATCAAATTGCTGTCTCAAAGCTATTATTATTGAACATATGTAATAATCACTAGGCAACAGCACACCACTGTGGAGCAGATCTCTGTCGATCTACAAAGATGCACTATCTTGTGGTGATGTTATATAATAGATGACTTTTTACATCTTTATGATGATCTTATAAAAAATTTAAAATTATATCTATGATTATTAAGCTTCTTTTATAACGAACTGTTACTAGGTTCCCTTCTGATAGTCAAAATAAGAATTATGTAATAAGAATTATGTCAGTCTCTCAAATAACATCAGCTAATTTTTTTTAGATAATAACCAGATTTTCTTCCACTTTAAAGTACACTTTAGGAGGTTATAAAATAATTTTGTCAATCATCATTAAAAGGGAACCAACAATGTATTATAGGTGTTAGGATGGAAAATAAAATATTATCTGTACTCATCCACACAAATTTTCACTGATAACTCAGTTATAGTTTTAAACCTTCGGTAAACCTGTGGAACCAGGCAGGTAATGGATGTTTAAGCCAGACAATCACTTTCAATAAATATGTATATAAACATTCTTCATTATAAACTTTATTTCAATTTAAATTTTGGTATAAACTTGTAATGAACTTTGTAACATGTGATCACATATTTTAAAAAATGTATGAGTATTGAGGACAAAAGTATAAGAGGGCAAATATAATGGAGAGATAAAGCAGAACTCTGTCTTTTTTCCACTTAGGATACTATATAAAATAGAACCTTTTTTCCCTTTCTCAAATAAAATAGAAGTTTTCTTTGTACTTTTTTCTTAGATAGCTATCATAGAAAAACCCTCTACTCTTAATAATAAACTCCACAATAACTTTTTTAAATGGCCTCAGACTAGCAGGCATAAGTCAGAGCCCAGCAGTTTTTTTGCTGAGACAAAACAAAAGCTCTTTACTCAGTCTTTGGCTGTTTTTAGAATGAAGTGCTAAGTGCCAGAAACTATAGTTTCTGGCCTCAAGGATCACAAAAGGCAGATCAACTACAGTGGCACAGCAATCTAGATAGACAAACTTTTATTATATAGTAACCCCAATGTAAAGAGAAAAATTGTATCGCCAATTGTTTTTGTAAGGTCTGTAATTTATCGCATATACAAATTTGTTATGGCATTTTCCTGGGGTCCAGGCAATCTAGTATGAGCTCTTAACTGTCTTATAAAATTACGGGAAAATACATGCTTCTTAAATTGAGCCATATTTGTGAAATTTGAAAATTAGCAATATCTAAAAAAGAAACAATTTCAAGCAATTATAAACCATAAGCCATATACTGGCCATGATAATACCAATTGAAAGCTTAATTTTTTGCATTTTAAATAGTGGCTACAACGCGTAGTTTAATTATTTGTACTGAAGTGGGGAACTCAAGAGAGTAAACATGTAATCTAATTATATATATTGTCTTTTCATTAAATGAGCTGTCTAGTAATACAGTAAACACACCTTTTATGGGCTATATGTTTAAATTCATAAGGAATATAAGAGCATGTATAGAGAAAAGCTGCAACAAATTGATTATGCATTAAGCCAAATATCAGTATTTTTAATAACCATTTATTATTTGAACTAAGAAATATTTTATTAAGTTCTTTCTTAAGATACCTTTGTGATCTTGATCTATAATTTTATATTAACATAGCAATATAACAAAATACTCAAGGGAGCAAATATGGAGACACAGTGCAGGACAGAAAACTGAAGGAGGGACCATCTACAGACCATTCCACCTGGATATCCATCCTATGTGCAGTCACCAAAGGTAGAGGTTGATGTGGATGTCAGGATGTACATTCTGACAGGAGCCTGATATAGCTGTCTCCTTAGAAGTCTGCAAGAGTCTGACACACTCAGAGGCAGATGCTCACAGCTAACCATTAAACTGATCATGGGGTTCCCAATGGAGAAGATAGAGTGAAGGCTGAAGGAGCTGAAAGGATTCGCGACACCATGAGGAAAGTGACTAGTGTATTTCAAGTGTCATGAACACACAGACCCAATTAATTCCATAGTCCCCACTGTGAAAAATGTATCAATTGATCAGAAAAATGAACACAACTATGTAAGATTACATGAAAAGATGACTTGTTTAAGGCTCTCTATTTTATTTTAGGTGTGCATAGCACAGGTACGCCATGTTCAAATTTAACCTTGCTTCAAATTCAGCAACTAGAATCTCCCTTGCAAGGTCAGGTCAACATAGCTGGTATAAACTTGATATTTAGATCAGAGATAGTGTTCATGGAAGTCATGGGCAGGCACAAGAATATTTTAAGAGGACAGTTGTATTTTATGCCTAAGTCAAGAGAAAGAACTAAGCCATGTGTGAAAACACTTGGTAAGAAAACCACAGGTAGTTATGATATAGCATCTGATGGCCATAGCCTATACATCAGTTGGCCAGGCTGAGGATAAGGGAGATTGCACAATGCTTACTGTGTTTGCTTCTTGACACATTGTAGAATTGTGAGAAACTATGAGGCGTGAGTTTCAGCTTCTAGGAAGACAGATCCCTTGACCTAAGTCCTGCTTGTATCCATGATGTTGTGTGCCCTTCTCCAGCCTTGAGCAGGCCAGAAAGAATTTGACCTGGCTACAATAGGACCTAGGTGGAGGTATCCACCCTGGCTGCATGTGCAACATCCTACAGGACTGCTCACTGACCTTGACTTGCGACATAATCTGGTTGAAACAAAAGATGGGTTCAATGGGGCTTTCCCTATATATACAAGAGCTGAATATTAAACTTTGAGCCTTGATCAGAGAACTTTGTCTTGGCTCCATGTTTCTCTCGCCCCTCTGTCTGCTTTTCATTTCCAGCCTTCCTTTCAGGTGAACCCAGTTCGTCCGTGGCCACTGGTGGCTACAGTGTTGGACTATCTGGTTCAAGGGGAGAACAGATGGTGACATAAGAGTAGTTTTATCCAGGTTCCTTATTCCTCTGAGCCTAGCTATGACCAAAATCTGAGAGGCCAAATCAAGCCTATACTTCTAATGAAATACTAAATATTTAAACTCTGGATTTCTCTACAGGGGCTGAGCCCAGGCAGTCTGAAAAGAAAAGGGCAAGTCCTCACAATAAATTGTGGCAATCTATCTTCAATTAGTCTATACCAAGAAGGCTGGTGTTAGAGGACAAAAGGCTGATATCATAACTTTGAAAGTGGTTTCGGAGTCTAAATTCACATTTGGACCTCATCAGACATTAGATTCTAACTCCTCTTCAGATTAACCGTCTTGTCCACCTTCTCAATTCCATCTATTTTGTCTATATGGATAAGATCTTTATATACATGTGTGTGTGTGTGTGTGTGTGGTGTGTGTGTGTGTGTGTGTGTGTCTTTCCTCTTGCTTTCCTCTTTCCTCCCCTCTGTGTGTGTCCTGTAACTGTAGATCTTGGAGGGAGGGAGTGCTATAGAGACCAGAGACTTTAATTATAGGTGGTTGTAACTATAGGTGGTTGTAAGCCACCTGACATGGGCACTGGAATTTGAATTTTGTTCCTCTCTCTAGATTTGAGAAGAACATTTTGAATTAAGTATAAAAACAATATTAGAGTCCAGAAAATGCCCAAGCCATCTATCATTTCCACAACAACTGACAGTTCAGGATTTTGTAATACTTATAGTTGACAATTTTGGGTTAGATACACACCCAGCAGTTGCTAAGCCCCAGGTTCTACCATTATGTCCAGAGAGAGCAGGGTGGTTAGTTTTAATTGTTACCTAGACACAACTTAGACTAACCTGGGAAAAAAAACTATCATTAAGAGATTTTCTTCATCAGGTTGGCCTGAGGTTAATGATATATGAAGATTCAGCCCACTTTGGATGGGACCATTCCCTAGTCAGGGGCTCCTGATGTGAGTAAGAGTAGAAAAATCAAACAGTACAGGAAAGCAAGTAAAACACATATTTCTCTTTTTCCTTGAATCTAGAAGGAATATAGAAGGAATAAGCATTGCAAATTATGTGACTGGGTGTTTCAGACTCATGCAAGTGTCACTTCTGGGTCATGGTGAACTGTAATCTGAAACTGTGGTCCAAATTAAACCTTTTCTCCCCAGGGTTGTCTTTTGTCAGGGTATTTTATCAAAGCAACAAGAAATGAAACTAGAACAGATAAGAAAATAAAAATTTTAATTTTCCTTTCTGATTGCACCAGAAATTTGGATTCTGAGGGAGAAATGAGCCTGGTGAAGAGCTACTTGAAGGTGGGGAGCTGTGTGGGACACACCTATGTCCTAGCTCTGTAAACACCAATAAGGCACCCTCTATGGAAGATAATTTTGAGTCACATGGTCATAAGTGTCTCTGTATTGAATGCAACCAAGGACTTAGATATGCACTGCAGTACACTTCTTACCCTAATAGAGGGAGTTCACAGACTTATGAACTCCCTGAACACTCAGCTCCAACCATAGATTTAGGGGAAGACACTGGAAATGATCAGCATGTCTTCTGGGATTTTAATTTCAATGACAGTCTAAGAAAAACCAGTCTCTCCAGTTTCTCTTTTAACCAGCCACAATGGGATCTCCATGTTAAAACAGGAGAACAGAATATGAGTGTTAGGAGAAGGTTTCTCCTCTGTCAGGCTTAAATAGCAATATAGGATGCAGTGTACACTCCCCCAGCCAGAATCCACTTTTACTCCTCCCAGCTGTGGATCCAGCCTGCTGGCCTGTAGCACATAAGCCTTAGGATCTAAGGGCACTCACCTGAGATTTGGCATCCCTTTTCTCCCCTAGTCCCTCCTAATGGAGAAGTGGGTAGTCTGCATGCCCATGGACTGGCTCTCAAAACACGAAGGCTCCAACTGAATTGACTCTGGACACTGTATTTCTGAAACCTGAAATAGCAAATAAAATATAGAAAATAATGCTGTTAGTGGCCATAGGCAGAGTAGTATGCTGTTTTCACCAATTTCTCTCAGGAACAGAAGTACCTACTTAAACTTGACTTCTCTCGACTCTTATCTCACCACATTAAGAAGTGTTTTATACAGTGATCAATGCTTGAAATTTCATAAGCCCTATTTACCCAACTAAAAACCACCAGCAGACACCAGACTCAGATGGCTTGTTTGACTCTATTTTTAAAAATAGATTTTAGTAGAAAGTTGAGGTTCTCAGAAAAACTGATGAGGTAAGGAGAGTTTCCTGTGTACTTCCTGCCCCCTGCTCTGTACAACTAGAGTGGTACATATTCTCCACCAGATAAACCTACAGGGACATATTTTTGTCATCCAGGGTCTGTAATCCATACTCTGTTGTATACCTTGTGGGTTGGGTAATGATGACATGTATCCACCATTATAGAGCCATGAGTAGTAGTTTTGCTGCCTTTTAAAAACATCAGAATGTCTCTCTGTTTCCCTCTCTCTTTCTCTCATGTATATGTTTCTGGGGAATGAAACTTGTGTTAGTTACTTTTCTCATTGTTTGATACAATATATGACAAAAGCAACTTAAGGAAGGAAGTGTTTTCCTCTAGGCCATAGCTTCAAGGTACAGTCTATCATGGCAGGAATGTCATAGCATCAGTAGCATGAGGCACCTGGTCACATAAACTACTAGTTGGAGTCATAGAGAGTGAATGTTAGTGCCAGTTTGCATTCTCCTTTTATTCAGTTAAGGGGACCACAGCCATGAAAACTGTGCCACCAACACTAAAGGAAAGTCTTCTCTGCTCTGCTAAAGCCTTCTAAAACACCCTTATAGCAGTAGTTCTCAGCCCTTCTAATTATGTGAACCTTTAATACAGTTCTTCATATTGTGGTGATCCCCAACCATAAAATGATTTTACTTGGTTCTTCATTAATGTATTTTTTTTCTACTGTTATTAGTTCAAATGTAAATATTTTGTATATATGAAAATCTGGCATGCAACCTTGGTGGACATAGGCAGTCCTTTGAAGGACCCATACCATGATTTCAGTTTTATGGTCAACTAATATGTGAACAAGATACACTGAAAGCTCCTGCTAAAGGTATCTTCATGTGAGTCCTCAACTTCAGACACACACACACACACACACACAACACACACACACACACCACACAGACATACACACTCTCTCTCACCAGCTATTTCAAGATCTTACTACTATGATATGCTGACCATAATGGATCATCCTTTTAAATGTGAGATAAAAATGAATCCTGTCTTCACTAAGTTCTGAAGTTGCTGAAGCACATCAGAACAAGAGAAGAAACTGGGCAAAGAGCTTACATCTCTCTCATGTCAAGTTTTGTTAATAAAATGTGAATAGGTTCATACATATCATTCTTCAGCTGGTGACTCCATTCCCCACCAAGTCTTGAGTGAATTGTCATGAATGTAGCAGTTTAGAATAAGGCAAATGTATGATTTACAATTCTGAAAGTCAGAAAACCCACCAATGCCTGACAATGCCATCCTTCACTAAAATTTACAGCTGGAGCCACTGGTCCTGACATACGTGTTCCCAGGTTGGGGGTTTAGACCCTGGGAGCTCTGGATGGTTGGTATTATTGCTCTCCCCATGGGGCTGCAAGCCACTTCAGCTCCTTCACTCTTCTCTCTACCTCCTCTGTTGAGGACAGCATGATCAGTTCAATGGTTAGCTGCAAGCATTTGGCTAATAACCACTTATCAGTGAGTGCATATCATGTGTGTTCTTTTGTGACTGGGTTACCTCACTCAGGATGAAACTTTCTAGTTCCATCCATTTGCCTAAGAATTTCAAGAATTCATTTTTTTAATAGTTGAGTAGTACTCCATAGTGTAAATGTACCACATTTTCTGTATCCATTCCTCTGTTGAAGTACATTTTGGTTCTTCCAGCTTCTGGCTATTATAAATAAGGCTGCTATAAAACATAGAGGAGCATGTGTCCTTGCTATATGTTGGAGCATCTTTTCAGTATATGCCCAGGAGTGGCATACCTGGGTCCTCAGATAATACTATGTCCAATTTTCTGTGGAATTGCCAGACTGATTTCCAGAGTGATTGTATCAGCTTGCAATCCCAACAAAAATGGAGGTGTGTTCCTCTTTCTCCACATCCTCACCAGCATCTACTATCCTTGAGTGTTTGATTTTAGCCATTCAGGACTGGTGTGAGGTGGAATCTCAGGATTGTTTTAATTTGTATTTCCCTGGTGATTAAGCATGTTGAACAATTCTTTAAGTACTTTTCAATCATTCAAGTTCTCTGTTGAGAATTCTTTCTGTAGCTCTGTACCTCATTTTAAATAGGGTTATCAAATTATATGGAGTCTAATTTCTTGAGTTCTTTGTGTATATTGAATATCAGCCCTCTATCAGATGTAGGATTGGTAAAGATCTTTCCCCAAACTATTGGTTGTCATTTTGTCCTATTGACAGTGTCTTTTGCCTTACAGAAGCTTTGTAATTTTATGAGATCCCATTAGGCAATTCTTGATCATAGAGCACAAGCCCTGGGTGTTCTCTTCAGGAAAATTTCCCCTCTATCCATGTCTTCAATTCTATTTTATTGACCTTCCTGCCTGTCTATATACCAATACCATGCAGTTTTTACTGCTATTGCTCTGTAATACAGATTGAAGTCAAGGATGATGATTCCCCCAGAAGTTCTTTTATTGTCGAGGATATTTTTCGATATCCTGGGTTTTTTGTTATTCCAAATGGAATTTGATAATTGCTCTTTCTATTTCTGTGAAGAATTGAGTTGAAAAATTGATGAGGATTGCATTAAATCTGTAGATTGCTCTTGGCAAGATGGCCATTTTTACTATACTAGTCTTGCCCAATCCATGAGCATTGGAGATCTTTCCATCTTCTGAGATCTTCTTCAATTTCTTTCTTCAGGGACTTGAAGTTCTTGTCATAAAAGATCTTTTAATTCCTTGGTTATATTCACACCAAGGTATTTTATATTATTTGTGACTATTGTGAAGTGTGTCATTTCCCTAATTTCTTTCTCAGACTGTTTATCCTTTGAGTAGAGGAAGGTAACTGATTTGTTTGAGTTAATTTTATATCCAGCCACTTTGCTGAAGTTGTTTATCAGGTTTAGGAGTTCTCTTGGTTAAAGTTTTGGGTTCATTTAAGAATACTACCATATTTTCTGTAAATAGTAATATTTTGACTTCTTCCTTTCCAATTTTTATCCCTTTGATTTTCCTTTTGTTGTCTAATTGCTCTGGCTTAGGACTTCCAGTACTATAATGAATAGTTAGGGAGAGAGTAGGCAACTTTATCTAGTCCCTGATTTTAGTGGGATTGCTTCAAGTTTCTCCCCATTTAGTTTGATGTTGGCTACTGGTTTGCTGTGTATTGCTATTACTATGTTTATATATTTGCCTTGAATTCCTGATCTTTCCATCAAGGGGTGTTGAATTTTGTCAAATTTTTCTCAGCATCTAATATGATGATCATGTGGTTTTTTTCCTTTGAGTTTGAATATATAGTGGATTACAGTGATGGATTTGAATATATTGAATCATCCCTGCATACCTGGGATAAAGTCTACTTGATCATGATGGATTATTGTTTTAATGTGTTCTTGGATTCAGTGTGTGTAGAATTTTATTCAGTATTTTTTCATTGATATTCGTAAGGGAGATGGGTCTGAAGTTCCCTTTTGTTTTTGGGTCTTTGTGTGTTTAGGTACGAGTGTAATTGTGACTTCATAGAATGAATTGAGTAGTATTTCTTCTGTTTCTATTTTGTGGAATAGTTTAAAGATAATTGGTATTAGATCTTCCATGAAGGTTTGATAGAATTCTACACTAAAATCGTCCAGACCTGGACGTTTTTTTGGTGGGGAGACTTTTAATGACTGCTGCTATTTCTTTGGCGGTTATGGGATTGTTAACATGGTTTATCTGCTCCTGATTTAACATTGGTAACTGGTACTTGTCTAGAAAATTGTCCATTTCATTCAGATTTTTCAATTTTGTTGAGTATAGGCATTTGTAGTAGGATCTGATGATTTGTTGAATTTCCTCAGTTTCTGTTGTTATGTCACCCTTTCAGTTCTGATTTTAATTGATTTGATTACTGTCTCTCTGCCCTTGATTAGTCTGGCTAAGGGTTTATCTATCTTGTTGATTTTCTCAAAGAAACCAGCTCCTGGTTTCATTGATTCTTTGTATAGTACTTTTTTGTTTCTACTTGGTTGATTTCAGCTCTGAGTTTGATTATTTCCTGTCTTTTAGTTCTCTCTGATGTGTTTGCTTCTTTTTGTTCTCTAGAGCTTTCAGGTGTGTGGTCAAGCTGCAAGTGCATGCTCTCTCCAGTTTCTTTCTGTAGGCACTTAGACCTGTGAGTTTTCCTCTTAGCACTGCTTTCATTGTGTCCCACAAGTTTTGGTATGGTGTGTCTTCATTTTCATTTCTTCTATTTCATTTCAATTCTAAAAAGTCTTTAATTTCTTTCTTTATTTCTTCCCTGACCAACTTATCAAATTGAGTAGAGCCAATTGTTCACTTTCAGTGTATATGTGGGCTTTCCCATTGTTCTGTTTTTATTGAAGACAAGTCTTTATCCATGGTGATCTGATAGGATGCCTGGGATTATGTCAATTTTCTTGTATCTGTTGGAGGCCTCTTTTGTGACCAATTATATGGTCAAATTTGGAGAAGGTACATGTGAGGTGCTGGGGGAAAAAGGTATATTCTTTTGTTTAGGGATGAAATTGTTCTCTAGATATATGTTAAATCCATTTGGTTCATGACTTCTCTTAGTTTTTGCTGTGTCTCTGTTTAGTTTCTGTTTCCATGATCTGTCTGTTGATGAGAGTGGGTGTTGAAGTCTCCCACTGTTATTTGTCAGGTGCAATGTGTGCTTTGAACTTTAGTAAAGTTTCTTTTATGAAAATGGGTGCACTTGCCATTTTGAGCATTAGATCTTCAGAATTGAGAGTTCATTCTTGGTTGACTTTTCATTGAGAAGTATTGAAATGTCCTCCTTATCTTTTTCGATAGATTTAAGTTGAAACTTGATTTTATCCTTATTAGAATAGCTTCTCCAACTTGTTTCTTAGGACCATTTTTTTGAAAAAAAATTGTTTTTCCAGCCTTTTATTCTAAGGTAGTGTCTGTCTTTGTCAATGAGGTACATTTTCTGTATGCAGCAAACTGCTGGGTTCTGTTTATGTTTCCAGCCCATTATTATTATAAATACATTAGTCTATGTATTTTTATTGGGTATTGAGTCCATTGATGTTAAGAGATACTAAGGAAAGCTGATTGTTGCTTCCTGTTATTTTGTTATTGGTGGTGGAATTATGTTTGTGTGTCTATTCTCTTTTGGATTTGTTTGAAGAAGATTACTTTCTTTCTTTTTCTAGGGTATAATTTTCCTCTTTGTATTGGAGATTTCCCTCCATTTTCCTTTGTAGTACTGGATTTTTGGAAAGGTATTGTGTAAATTTGGTTTTGTCATGGAATATCTTGGTTTCTGCATCTATGGTGTTTGAGAGATTTTTCTGGATATAGTAGCCTGGGCTAGCATTTGTGTTCTGTTAGGGTCTGTATGACATTTGTCCAGGATATTCTGGCTTTTATAGTCTCTGGTGAGAAGTCTGGTGCAAATTCTAATGGGTCTGCCTTTATATATATTACTTTCCCCTTTTCCCTTACTGTTTTTAATATTCTTTCTTTGATTTCTGCATTTGGCGTTTTTATTATTATGTGATGGGAAGTATTTCTTTTCTCGTCTAGTCTATTTGAAACTCTCAGGCTTCTTGTATGTTTATGGACCTCTCTTTGTTTTTTTGGTTAGGGAAGTTTTCTTCTATACTTTTTGTTGAAGATATTTACTGGCCCTTTATGTTGGGAGTCTTCACTCTCTTCTATACTTATTATCCTTAGGTTTGGTCTTCTCATTGTGTCCTGGATTTCCTTGATGTTGATGTTTTGGGTTAGGAGCTTTTTGCACTTTGCATTTTCTTTGACAGTCTTGTCAATATTTTCTATGGTATCTTCTGCATCTGAGATTCTTTATTCTATCTCTTGTATTCTGTTGGTTATGCTTGTATCTATGACTCCTAAATTCTTCTTGTTTTTTAAATTGTTCTTTTTTTTGTTTTTGTTTTTGTTTTTGTTTTGTTTTTTTTTGAGACAGGGTTTCTCTGTGTAGCCCTGGATATCCTGGAACTCACTCTGTAGACCAGGGTGGCCTCGAACTCAGAAAGCCACCTGCCTCTGCCTCCCAAGTGCTGGATTAAAGGCCTGCACCACCACTGCCCGGTGACTCCTAATTTCTTTTCCTAGTTTTCAATCTCCAGGGTAGTCTCCATTTGTTATTTCTTTATTGTTTCTATTTCCATTTTTATGTCCTGGATTGTTTTGTTCAATTCCTTCACCTGTTTGCTTGTGTTTCTTGTAGTTCTTTAAGGACTTTTGTATTTCCTATTTAAGGGCTTCTACCTGTTTACCTGTGTTCTCCTCAATTTCTTTGCTATTGTTATTTATGTCCTTCTTAATGTCCTCTATCATCTCATCCTGTCCAGCAGGGCACTGGGGAGAGTCCAGTGGACCACCTGAAAGAGAGTGGGGGAAACAAGGGCATGAAAAGAACCCTGGCTTGTCTTCAGGCTGATCAAACCACTGATTTTAATTTTTCCAACAGGTGTTATATACACATAGAGGCAGGATGTGGGGAAGGGGATGATGCAGGAGTGTAGGTGTCTCAGGAGGAGTACAGATATCTTCCAGTACAGGTATCAGCTGTGTGAAGAAGCAGGGAAAAGGTCACTATGACTCTGTCTATGATTCACTTGTTTCTTATCTAAGCTGGTACTTTCTGCCATGGCTACCACCACAAGGTCTATACTACTAGTTCTTATCCAAGCTGTTAAATTTCCACCAAGGCTGCCTGTTTACAAGCTATCTGTTTTAGGGTCAGTGTTTTTCACAGAGACCAAGACTTTGTGTTAGCAAGCATGTAGGGCTGACTTAGGCCTATTGCTGATTTTACGCCTTCACTGTATAAGCAAGGCTGCTTCTGACACATCATGAGAAGTGATTTAAGTCTGAATCTTCCTTTT
>JAJTUV010005131.1:0-11867 GCA_021653895.1 Mastomys natalensis
GCCCTCTCAAGGCCTCACTATGGGGAGTCTCTATGGTACACTCCAGGCTCTCTCTAATCCCCCCACTATGTACATCTCTATTGTCTTTTTTGGGCCTTCTCTAGGCCCCCACTAGCCCATACAGTGGTCCCCTCTAGGTACCCTCTAGGAAACTACTGCCTCCTAAGGTCCTCTCTGGGCCCCTCTCGGCCTTCACTCTGGCAGTCTTTATGGTGCATCTAGGTCCCTCATACCCCATATCGTCGTCTCTTTTGTCCTCTCTATGCCTTCTCTAACACTCACTCTGGACGTCTCTATGGTCCCTCTATTGGACCACTCTAGGCCCTCTCTACCCCTCCTCTATGTCCTCACAATGGCTAACTGTATGGTCCTCTCTGTCACCTCTCTAATCCCTCTCTTAGGCCCTCACTCTGGTCTTATCTATGTCCTATATAGGACCTCACTTATGGCCGTATCTATGGCCCTCTAGGCCCTTCTACACCCTCACTATTACCGTCTCTATGATACTCTACGACCTCTCTAGGCCCTCACTATGGACGTCTCTCTAGTCTCATCTTGGCCCTCTCTAGGCCCCCACATGACCCTCTATAGTTCCCAACTTGGCCTTGTAGGCCCTCAATATGTCCGCTATATATGGGGCCCCTCTAGCTATCTCTATGGGCCTCACTATGGCCATGGTTTTGGTCGTTTATAGGCCTCTCTAGGCCCTCACTATGTCCTCCCTAGAACCTCAATAGGCCGTCTCTATGGTCTTATATAGGCCATCTCTAAAGGGCCCCCACTATGGCTGTCCCTATGGTCCCCTCTAGGCCCCATCTATGTACTCACTATGGCCATGTCCATGGTCCTCTCTAGGGGCCCTATATAGGAATTCACTATGGCCATCTCTATGGTCCTTTCTAAGCCGTCTCCAGGTACCACTATAACTGTTTCTGTGGTCCTCTCTAGTTCCTCTCTAGGACCTAACTTTGGCCATCTCTATGGTCCTTTCTAGGCCCACACTATGGTCATCTTTATGGGTGCCATCTAAGCCCTATCTAGGGCCCCCACTATGGCATCAGTATGGACCTCCTTAGGCCTTCACTGACCCTCACTATGGCCATCACTATGGTCCGCTCTAGGCCTTCTCTAGGCCATCACTATGGCGTATCGATGGTCCCCTCTAGTCACATCTAGGCCCTCCCCTATGGTGGGCTTTATGGTCCTACCTAGGCCACCTGTAGGCCCCTCTTTATGGCCATCTCTAAAGGTCTTCTCTAGGCCATGTAAGGCCTTAACTATGGCTGTTTATATGGTCCTCTCTAGAACCTCTCTAGACCGTCACTATAGCTGTCTCCTTGATCCTCTCTAGGCCCACTCTAGGCCCTCTCTAGGCCCTCACTATGGTCATCTCTATGGGCATATCTAGGCCCTCTCTAGGCCCTCCACTAGGTCCGTATCTATGGTCCTCTCTAGGCACCCTCTATGCCCTAAAAAATTTATCTCTATGGTAGTCCCTTGCCGTCACAATGGCCCTCTCTATAACCCATCTTGCCATTCTTGCCCTCACTATGGCTTGTCTATATGGTCCCATCTAGGGCCTCATATGGCCGTAATTGTGGTATTTTCAAAGGGCCCCCTCCCTAGGTCCTCACTATGGCCGGGTTTTTTGTTGCTTTCTAGTCTCCAACTAGGCCCACCTTTTTTGTTTGTCATATGGTCCCCTAGGGCCCTTTATGGCCCTCACTATGGTCGGCTCTATGGTCCTATCTAGCCCCTTTCTAGGCCTTCACTATGGCCATCTCCATGGTCTACTCTTGGACCTGTCTAGGCCCTTACTATGGCCATACTCAATGGTCACATCTAGGCCCTCTCTAGGCCCTCCTATGGGCGTATGTATGGTCCACTTTAGGCATCTTCTAGTCCCTCACTATTACAGTCTCTATGGTCTTCTATAGGCACTCCGGTGGCCCTCACAATGGACGTTGCTATGGTCACATCTCGGCCCTCTCTATGTCCTCAATATGGCCGAAACTTAGTCCTATTTCAGCATCTCTAGGCCCTCACTATGGCCGTCTCCATGGTGCTATTCAGGCTCCCACTAGGCTGTCTCTAATGGTTTGTGTCCCATTTTTTCTCTCTTCTTGTCCTCTCTCGGCCCTCATTATGGCCTTTCTTTTTGTCCTCTATAGGACCTCTCTAGGCCCTCTGGTGCCCTTCTCTGGCCCTCAATTGACAGTCTCTATAGTCCTCTCTAGGACCACTCTAGGCCCTCTTATGCCCTCTCAAAGACCTCAATATGGTAATCTCTATGGTCCTATCTAGGCCCTCTCTGAGGCCAACACTATGGACATCTCCATGGTCTTACCTAGGCCCTCTGTAGGTCATCACTAGGCCGTCTATATGGGTCACAATCTAGGCCCTCTCTAGGCCCTCACTATGGCCGTCTCCATGGTCTTCCTAGGCCCTTTCCTAAGCCAATACTATGCCCGACTCTATGGTCCCATCTTGGCCCTCTCTATGCCATCACTTGCCATCTCTATGGTCCCATCTAGGTCCTCTCTAAGAACTCACTATTGCTGTTTCTATGATTCTCTCTAGGCCCTTCTAGGCCCTTACTATGGCTGTCTATATCGTGCTATCTAGGCCCCTTTTAGGCCCCCCACCCCATGGTAGTCTCTATGGTCCTCTCTAGCCCACCTCTAGGCCCTCACTATGGCCAACTCTCATGGTCACATCGGGCCCTACTAGGCCCCCATTATGGCCATCATATGACACTATCTAGCCTCTGTCTATGCCTGTCTTTATGGTGCACTCCTGGCCTCAATAGGGCCCTCAGTATGGCCATCCTCAATGGTGCTCTCTAGACCCCACTTGGCACTCACTATGGCCGTGACCATGGTCCTCTCCTGGGCATTTATAGGCCCCTCACTATGGCCATCTCTTTGGTCCTCTCTAAGCAGTCTTGAGGCCATCACTATGGCTGTCTTTGTGATTCTCACTAGGACCTCTTGAGGCCCTCTGTAGGCCCTCACTATGATTGTCTCTCTGGCCTCTCTAGGACAGCCTTATGCCTTCTCTAAGCCCTCTCTAGGCCCACTCTATGGACATCTCTTGGTTCTCTCTAGGCCCCCTCTATGCCCTCAATATTGACATCTCTAAGGTCCTCATAAGACCTCTCTATGCCTCACTAAGGACAGCTCTCTATGGTCCAATCTCGGCCATTTTGGCCCTCACTTTGGCCGTCTCATGGTCTCTTCTTGGGGCCTTCTAGGCCCCCACTATGGAGTCTCTATGGAGGTTCCTCTCATTTTGGCCCTCTCTAGGCCCTCAATATGACCATCTCTATGGTACCACCTAGGCACTCTCTAGGCCCTCACTATATCTGTCTCTATGGTCCTCTCTAGGACCACTCTAGGCCCTCATATGGTCATCTCTTATTCCCATCTCGACACTTCTAGGCCCTCAATATGGTCATCTCTATGGTCCCATCTAGGTCCTCTATAAGACCTCACTATGGCTGTCTCTATGGCCCTCTCTAGGCCCTTCGATGCTCTTACAATGGCCGTCTTTATAGTATGCTCTAGACCCTATCTATTTCCCTCACTATGGCCGTCTATATTGTCCCATCTAGGCCCTATCTTGGCCCTCACTATTGCCATTGCTATGATTCCATCTAGGCGCTCTCTATGTACTCCAATATGCCCGTCACTATTATCTCTCTGGCCTTCTCTAGGCCCTCTCTAGGCCTTCCCTACTGCCATCTCTATGGTCCTCTCTAGGCCGTCTTCAGGTACTCACAATGGCTTTCTCGATGGCCCATTTCTAGTTCCTTTCTAGGCCCTCTTTATGCTCAATCTATGATCATCTCTATGGTTCTCTCTATGCCTTTCTATAGCCCTCACTATGGCCGTCAAAATTGTCATTTCTAGGACTTCTCTATGCCCTCACTTTGGTCGACTTTATGGTCCCAAGTACGCCCTCACTAGCCTCTCACTATAGCCATCTCTCTGGTCCCACTCAGGCCCTCTCTAGACCCACACTATGCCATCTCATAGTTTCTCAGGCACTCTTAGCTGCACTATGGAGGTCTCAATGGTCTTCTCTAGGCACACTCTGGGTCCTAACTATGGCTGTCTATATGATACTCTCTAGGCCGTCTAGAGGCACTCACTATGGCTGTCACTTGGTCTTCTATCGTTCCTCTCTAGGCACTCTCAATGACAACTCTATGATCAACTCTGGTCCTCACAAGTCCCTCACTATAGCCTCACTATGGTCATCTCTATGGTCCTCTCTAGGCCATCTCTAGCCCTCACTATGGTCGTCTCTATGGTCCCACCTATGCCCTCTCAAGGCCCTCACTATGGCAGTCTCAATGGTCTTCACTAGGCACGCTCTAGGTCCTCACTATGGCCGTCTCTATGGTCATCGGTAGGCCCTATCTAAGGACTCATTATGACCGTCTCTATGGTCCTCTCTTGGCCCACTCTATGCTCTCTATGTCTTATCTAGTCCCTCACTGTGGCCATCTCTATGGTCCCAACTAGGACCTCTATTGGCCCTTATTATGGCCATCTATGTGGTCCCATCTTGTCCTTCTTTAGGCCCTCACAATTGCCATCTCTATGGTCCCACCTAGGCCCTCTGTGGGCTTCACTATGGCCGTCTCAATGGTCTTCTCTTGGAACCCTCAAGGCCCTCACTATGACTGTCTCTATAATCCTCTCTAGGCAGTGTAGAGGCACACATTATGGCTGCCTCTCTTGTCCTCTCTAGTTCCTCTCTTGGTCCTATCTAGACTCTCTCTATCTCCACTCTATGGCCGTCTCTATGGTCCTCTCTAGGCCCTCTCTAGGCCCTCACTATGGTCGTCTTTATGGTTCCATCACAGCCCTCTCTAGGTCTTCACTATGGCCATCTCTTTGATCCCACCTAGGCCCTCTCGAGGCCCTCACTATGGCAGTCTCAATGGTCTTCTTAGGCACACTCTAGGCCATCACTATGGCGGTCCCTATGGTCCTCTGCAGTCCTTAAGTAGGCCCTCAATATGGCCCTCTCTTTGTTCCTCTCTAGGCGCTCTATATGCCCTCATTATGTCCATCTCTGTGATCCCCTCTAGGCCCCCTCAATGCCCGTATTCTGGCAGTCTATATGGTCCATTCTAAGCTCTCTCTAGGTCTATACGATGGCCATCTCTATGGTCCCATCTTGGCCCTCTCTAAGCCCCCACTATGGCCGTATATATTGTCCCCTCTAGGCACCCCCTAGTCCCTCACTATGACCGTCCCTATTGTCCTTTCTAGGCCCTCTCTAGGCATTCACTATGGTCATTGCTATGGTCTTCTAGGCCCTTTCTTAGCACTCACTATGTCCATCTCAATGGTCCTCTATAGGCCCTCTCTAGGTCTTCATGATGGTTGTCTCTATGGTCCTCTTTAGGCCCTCTCTAGGCCCTCAGTATGGCCGTCTTTATAGTCCATTCTAGGTCCTATCGAGACCCTCACTATGGCCAGCTTTATGGTCCTCTCTAGGCTCTATCGAGGCTTTTACAAGCGCTGTCTCTAGGCTCTCTCTTGAACTTCACTATTGCTGTCTCTATGGTCATTTCTAGGCCATCTCCAGACACTCACTATGGCTTTATCTATGGTCCTCTCTAGTTTCTCTTTAGGCCCCCACTAGGCCCTCTCTATGCCCACTCTATGACCATTTCTATGATCCTCTTCCCTCTCTGTAGCCCTCACTGTGGCCATCACTATTGTCTTCTCTAGACCCTCTCTAGGCCCTCACTTTGGCCGTCTTTATGGTCCCATGTAGGCCCTCTCTAGGTCCTCACTATAGCCGTCTCTATGGTGCCATGTAGGGGCTCTCGAAGTCCTCACTATGGTCATCCCAATTGTCTTCTCTAGGCACCCTCTAGGCCCCACTATTGCCATCTCTATGATACTCTCTATGCTGTCTAGAGGCACTCACTATGGCTGTCTCTCTGTTCCTCTCTAGTTCCTATCTAGGCCCTCTCTAGGCCCACTGTATGGTCGTCTATATGGTAATCACTAGTCCCTCTCTATAGACCTCACTATGGCTGTCATTATGGTCCTCTTTAGGTCCTCTCTAGGCCCACACTATGATTGCTTTTATGGTCCCACTAGGCCCTCTCGAGGCCCTCACTATGGAAGTCTCAATGGTCTTCTCTAGATGCCCTCAAGGACCTCACTGTGGCCATCTCTATGATCCTCTGTAGGCCCTATCTAGGCCTGATTATGGCCGTCTCTATGGTCCCACCTAGGACCTCTGAGGCCTTCACTATGGCTGTCACAATGATTTTCTCCTAGGCAACAACTAGCCCCCTCACTATGGCCGTCTCTATGGTCCTCTACAGGCCCTACCTAGGCCCTCACTATGGCTATCTCTATGGTCCACTCTAGGCCCCCTCAATGTCCTCATTCTGGCATTCTATATAGTCCTCTCTAGGCCCTTTCTAGGCCCTCACTATGACCGACTATATGGTCCTTTCAAGTCTCTCACTAGGCCCTAACTTGACCATCTCAATGGTTACATATAGGCCCTATCTAGGCCCTCACTATGGCCGTATCTATGGTCTTCTCTCTGCACCCTCTAGGACCTCACTATCAACCTCTCTATGGTCTTCTCTAGGACCTCTTAGGCTCTCAATGGCCATTTCTATGGTCCCAACAAGGCCCTCACTATGGCCATCTCCATGATCCAATCTCGACACTCTCTAGGTCCTGACTATGGCCTTATCTATGGTCCTCTTTAGACATGCTCTAGGCTCACTATGAAGTCTCTATGGTCTTTCTAGGCCCTCTTTAGACACTCACTATGGCTGTATCTATGGTCCTCTTAGGCCCTCTGTTAGCGCTCATTATGGCTGACTATATGGTCCTCTCTATTTCCTATCAAGGAACACTCTAGGCCTCTTCTATTCCCCCTCTGTGGTCGTCTCTATTGTCTTCTCTAGGCCCCTCTAGGCCCTCAATATGGTCATCTTTATGTTTTCATCTAGGCCCTCACTATGGTCATCTCTAAGGTCCAACCTAGGCCCTCTCAAGGCCCTCACTATGGCAGTCTCAATTTTCTTCTCTAGGCACTATCTAGGTCCTCACTATGGCTGTCACTATGATCCTCTCTAAGCTGTCTCTAGGCAATCACTATGGCTGTCTCTCTTGTCTCTCTAGTTCCTCTCTAGGCCCTCTCAATGCCCACTCTATGGCCGTCTCTATGGTTCTCACTAGTCTCTCTATATCCCACACTATGGACATCTCTATGGTCCCCTCTTGGCCTTCACTATGGCCGTCTCTATGGTCCCACCTAGGCCCTCTCGAGGCCCTCACTATGGCGATGTCAATGGTCTTCTCTAGGCACATTCTAGGCCCTCATTATGGCCCTATCTATGACCTATGTATGCCCTATCTGGGGCCTCTTTATGGCCGGCTCTATGGTCCTCTCTAGGTGATTTCTATGCCTCACTATGTCCATCTCTATGGTCCTCTCTATGCTCCCTCTATGCCTGCATTCTGGCAATCTATATGTTCCTCTCTAAGCCCTCAGTATGGCCATCTTATTGGTCCTATGTAGGCCCTCTCTAGACCCTTACTATGGCCATCTATATGGTCCTCTCTAGGAGTCTCCAGGCCGTCACTATGGCTGTCTCTGTCGTCTCTCTATCTCTTAGCCCTCTCTAGGCCTCTCTAGGCACTCTCTAGGCATTCTTTATGGCTGTATCTATGATTCTCTCTAGATTCTCTATATAGCCCTCATTATGACCATCTCTATGGTTCTCTCTAGGCCCTCTCTAGTCCCTCACTATGGCCGTCATTATGGTCCCATCTAGTAACTTCTTAGGCCCTAAATATTGCCGTCTCTATGGTTACATTTAGGCCCTATCTAGGCCCTAACTATTGCCATCTCTATTTTACTCTCTAGGGCCCCTATAGGCAGTCTCTATGGTCCTCTCTAGGCCCCTCTCAGCTGTCAATATGACTGTCTTTATGGTCCTCTCTAGGACATTTCTAGGCCCCCTCTATGCCCTCATAATGGAGGTCTCTATGATCCTCTCTAGGTTCTTTCTAGGCCTTCACTATGGCCATATTTATGGTTTGTTCTAGGACAAATCTAGGCCCTCACTATGGTCATCCCTATGGTCCTCACTAGGCCAAATCTAGGCCCTCACTATGACCATTTCTATGTATCCATCATGGCCCTGCTTATGCCCTCACTATGGCAGAATCTATGGTCCCATCTAGGCCCTATCTAAGCATTCTCTATGGCTGTCTCAATGTTCCTCTCTAGACACCCTCTAGGCCGACACTATGGCCGTCTCTATGGTCATCTCTATGCCCTCTCTAGGCTCTCACTATGGCGATCTCTATGGTCCTCTCTTTGCCCTCTCTAGGCTTTCACTATGGCTGTCTCTATGGTTCTCTCTTCGCCCTCTCTAGGTCCTCATTATAGCAGTCTCTATGGTCCAATCTATGCTCTCTCTAGGCCCTCACTATGTCCATCTCTATGGTCCCTTCTAGTCCCCTCTAGGCCTCTTCATGGCCATCTCTATGGTCTCATCTAGGCCCTCACTACGGCCATCTCTATGGTCCTCTCCAGGCCCTCTCTAGGCCCTCACTATGGCCGAATCTATGGCCTCATCTAGGCCCTATCTAATCCTTCTCTATGGCCGTCCCTATGGTCCTCTCTAGGCCCTCTCTAGGCTGTCAATATGGCCCTCTCTGTGGTCCTTTCTAGGGCCTTTCTAAACCCTCACGATGACTGTCTCTATGGTCCCATCTCGGCCTTCTCTTTGCCCTCACGATGGCCTTCTCCATGGTCGCATTTCGGCCCTTCCAGGTTCTCACTATGTGCATCTCTATGGTCCTATCTAGGCCATATCTAGTTCCTAAGTATGGCCATCTCGATGGGCCTTTCTAGGAACTCTAGGCCTTTTCTAGTCCCTATCTAGTCTGTCACTATGGCTGTCTCTATGGTCCTCTCTAGGCCCTCTCTAGGCCCTCAATATGGCCGTTTCTATGATCATCTCTAGGCCCTCTCTAGGCCCCACTATGGCCAATTCTATGGTCCTCTCTAAGCCGTCACTAGGCCTTCGCTATGGCTGTCTCTATGGTCCTCTCTAGGACATCTCTTGGCCCTCTCTAGGCACTCTCTAGGCTCTCTCTATGGTCGTCTCTATTGTCCTCCCTAGGCCCTCTTTAGGCCCTCACTATGTCAGTCTTTATGGTCCTCTCTAGGACCACTCTAGGCCCTGTCTAAGCCCTATATAGCCCCACCTATGGTCATTTCTATGGTCCTCTCTAGGCCCTTTCTGGGCCTCACTATGGCCATCTCTATGGTCCTCACTAGGTCGTCTCTACGCCCTCATTAGGGCTGTCTCTATGGTCCTCTCTAGGACCTCTCTAGACCCTCTCTAGGCCCTCTCTATGGTCGTTTCTATGATCCTCTCTAGGCACTCCATAGTTCCTCACTATAGTCGTATCTATGGGCCTCTCAAGGCTCTCCAAGGTCCTCACTATGGCCATCTCTATGGTCTTCTCTATGCCCTCTATAAGTCCTCAATAATCCTGTCTCTATGTTCCCATCTAGGCCTTCTCTATTCCCTCACTATGGCCACCCTTTGGTCCTTCCTATGCCCTTTCTAGGCCCTCACTATGACTATCTTTATGATCCCATCTAGGTCCTCTCTAGGACCTCACTATGGCAGTCTTTATGGTTCTCTCTAACCATCTCTAGGCCCTCACTATGGACGACCTTATGATCCTCTCTAGGCCGTCTCTATGCCCTCACTAGGACTGTCTCTATGGTCATCTCTAGGACATATCCTGGCCCTCTCTAGGCCCTCATTATAACTGTCTCTATGCTCCTATATAGGCCCTCTCTAGATCCTCACTATGGCCATGTATAAGGTCCTCTCTAGGCGCTCACTATGCCCTCACTGTGGCTGTCTCTATGGTGCTCTCTAGGCCCCATCTAGGCTCTCACTATGCCCGTCTCTATGGTCGTATCTAGTCCCCTCTAGGCCCTCATTATGCCTGTCTCTATGGTCCTATGTAGACCCTCTCTAGGCCATCTCTATGGTTGTTTCTATTGTCCTTTCAAGGCTGTATCTAGGCCCTCACTATGACTGTCTCTATGGTTCTCTCTAGGCCCCCTTTAGGCCCTTTCTATGGTTGTCTCTATTCTAGTACCTTGGACACTTCTAGGCCCTCACAATGGGTTCCTTATGGTACTCTCTAAGCCATCTCTAGGCCCTCATTATGCTTGTCTTTATGGTCCTCTATAGGACCTCTCTAAGCTCTCACTAGGCCCTCATTATGGTAGTCTCTATGATCCTCACTAGGCCCTCTCTAGGCTCTCACTATGGCCATCTGTATGGTCCCTCTAGGCTCTCTCGAGTCCCTCACTATGGCCATCTCTATGGGCCATTTAGAGCAACTAGGCCCGCACTATGGCCGTCTCTATGGTCCTATTAAGGCCTTCTCTAGGACATCTCTATGGCCGTCACTCTGGTCCTCTCTAGGCCCCTCTAGGACACATCTGGGCCATCTATATTGTCCTCTCCAGTCCCTCTCAGGCCCTCACTATGGCCGTCTTTATAGTATCATCTAGGCCCTTCTATTCCCTGACTATGGCTGTCTCTATGGTCCTCTAGGCCTCTCTAGCCTCTTTCACCGTCTCTATGGTCCTCTCTAGGCCTCTCTAGGCCCTCACTATGGCTGTCTCAAGGATTCTCTCTAGGCCCTCTCTAGGCCTTCATTATGCCCATCTCTAAGGTCCTCTCTAAGCCCTCACTGTGGCTGTCTTTATAGCCCACTCTAGACCCTATCTAGGTGCTCACTATGGCCAGCTCTATGATCCTCTCTAGGCCCTATCTAGGCCTTCCCTATGATCATCTCTGTGGTCCCCTTTAGGTCATCTAGAAGCACTCACTATGGCTGTCTCTCAGTTCCTCTCTAGTTCCTCTCTTTGCCCTCTCTAGGACCCCTCTATGCCTACTCTATGGTTGTCTGTATGGTCCTCACTAGTCCCTCTTTATAGCCTCACTATGGGCATCTCTACTTTCCTATCTAGGCCCTAACTATGGCCATCTCTATGGTCCACTCCAGGTCCTATCTAGGCGCTCACTATGGCCAGCTCTATGGTCCTCTCTCGGCCCTATTTAGGCCTTCACTATGTCCGTCTATATAGTCCTCTCTAGTGACTCTCTATGCCCTAACTATGGCCATCTCTATGGTCCTCTCTAGGCCTACACTAGGCCCTCAGAGTGGTCAGTTTAATGGTCCCATCTGTGGGACTGTGTAAGGGTATCCTGGTTCTTGGCTGGGCATGGGCCTAGAACCCCGAGACTCCCAGGGAGAAACGGCAGGAGTTCGGCCACGCCCCAGAACTCAGGGTCCTGAAAAGCAGTCTAATTTCCATGGACCTACATAATTCAGTCACGAAGGCCATTACAGCCCCTCCCAAAGTGCACAGGTAGAGGGTGTAACTACAGGCCTCAGGCCCTAGGGATTTACATACTAATGAAGGTCAGAGGGCCGAGCCAATTAAGCATTCCTCCCCTCCCAGACCCTTCCTACTTCTCCCTACTTAACCAGGTCTGCCCTGAGTTTGGGGGGTACATCCAGACCATCTACCATCCGCCATGACAATAAACCCTTTTGGAACCAAGGACTTCCTCGTATCATTGGGGCCTGCCAGGCCCGCCACCACCAAGCCTCCAGCCACTGGAACCTGGACCTTCTCCGGTATGTGAGACAGGCTGCCTGGAGGCCCCCAGGCAGCCTCCACCTCGCAGGTCTCAGGCGCTGCTGCCTGGCTGGGGCCTGCTGCTGCTGGGCCGGGATCACGCTGCCCGTTCCACATAA
>JAJTUV010005132.1:0-10050 GCA_021653895.1 Mastomys natalensis
GTTGTCACAGTGTATCTGTATCTGTTTCTATGGCTCAATCCCCCCCCATCGGCTACTGTCTTAACATATAAGCTTTCAATACTACTCCAGTATCATGCCCGCTCTGCTTTATTCCTGCCATGATGGCCATGGACTCACCGTCTGAAACTGGAAGAAAGCCCCAAATTAAATGCTTTCTTCTATATGTTGTCTTTGAATGGTGTTCCCTTCACAGCAATAGAAAAGTAACTAAGAGTGGAAAAAAACAAAAGTTGTTCTAAAAGGGTGTGTCTGTGTGAATGGATCTCCCTGGGAAGGGGAGAGGAAATTGACTAGATTTTGTAGGTGGACTGGAGGCAGGTGGGGATAGTAGCAGAGTAGACTAGGTTGGGTGGAGTACTTAGACAGATGACTGGAATTAGGGGTCATTTGGGGGGACAAGATAGAAACCTAATGCAATGGGAACTCCCTAGAATCTGTTAGGGTGACTTTAGCAAAGTAACGGAGAATACTGATCCTGAACTACCGTTCTCTGTTACCAGGTAAGGCTTTCAGTGGAGGGATTGGGACACAATGCAAGGATTGCCAGCCACAAAGTCTTTAACCTATAATTAGTCTTGCTTGCAAGATGTGCTGAAGTAAAGGTGGCACAGAACTTGTAGGGAGTAGCTAACCAATGACTTGAGATCCATGCCACAAGAGGGAGCCCATGCCTGACACTGCCTGGAGGGCCAGGAACCAGAGGTTCAATAACCCAGAGAACTAGGATAAAATCAAATAAGACTGGCAAAAAGAGAGAGAGAGAGAGAGGAGAGAGAGAGGAGAGAGAGAGAGAGAGAAGTACCCATAGACTGGAGCCTAGCATAACCACCATCAGAGAGGCTTCATCCAGCAACTGATAGGAGATATAGAGACCCACAGGCAAACATTAGGTAGAGCTCAGGGAATCTTGTAGAAGATGGGGGAGGAAGGATTATAGGTATCAGAAGTGTCAAGGACACCACAAGAACATGGCCCACAGAATCAACTAACCAGGGATCATAGGGGCGCCCAGAGACTGAATTACAGTCAAGGAGCCTGTATGGAGCGGACCTAGGTCCTCTGCATACATGTTATGCTTGTGTAGTTTGGTGTTCTTGTGGGACTCCTAACAGTGGGAGTGGAAGCTGTCTCTGACTCTTTTTTTTATTTTTGGTTTTTTTTTTTTTTTTTTTTTTTTTTTTTTTTTCGACACAGGGTTTCTCTGTATAGCCCGGGTTGTCCTGGAACTCACTCTGTAGACCAGGCTGGCCTCGAACTCAGAAATCCGCCTGCCTCTGCCTCCCAAGTGCTGGGATTAAAGGCGTGCGCCACCACCGCCCGGCTGTCTCTGACTCTTTTTGCCTGCTTTAGGGAACATTTTCCTCCTCCTGGGTTGTCCCATCCAGCCTTCATATGAGGGTCTGTGCCTAGTCTTATTGTAACTTGTTATACCATGGTTGATTGTTATCCCTGGGAGGCCTGACCTTTTCTGAAGGGAAATGGAGGCAGAATGGATCTGGGGGAGAGAAGAGGTGGGGAAAGTCTCTGGAAAGGGAGAAGAGAGGGAAAATTTTAGTCTGGATATAATATATGATAGAAGAATAAAATTATATAATAAAAGAAGTAGAGGCAAATTTAGTTGTTTTTTTTTTTTTTTTTTTTTAAATTCAGGTCTGGACTTGGTTTTGTTTTGGCTAAGGTCTTTTATAGGTCTGTACTTGAAAACATTAACATGAAGGTTTCTGTCTGGTGGAACACTCTAAGTAGTACTCTTCATTACTCTTAAGCCATTAAATAATTTTATATATTAAAAAACCCCACAAATAACAAGAAAACAATTTTTAAAATGTCTAACACCTTTAGCCGTCAGGGAAATGCAAATTAAAACTACTTTGAGAATTTTATCTTACCCCCTGTCAGAATAACCAGCGTTGATAAGAAGTGGTATCAGATGGCAAAGCTGTGAGTAAAAGGCATGTGTGGAAGTAACCAACCATTTTTGATTGGACTTGAAGAGACAGAACCCATACCTGACACTGTCAATGAAGCCAAGAACCTGAAGCTATACCTGCCATGAGCCCTAGAGAAAAATGTAGTACTATTACTCTGTTAAACAGACATAGTAATCAAACAATTCCTATTGACTTACTGCTATACATAGATCAGTGGATCACTGTACCCTCATCAGAGAAGCAATCAATGGAAATTAAAACAGAAACTCACAACTGGTCAACATACAGAGAGCAAGAGACTTTGGTGTAATCAGGCCTAGATGGGAGTCTGTATCACACCCCTCCCCTCAAGGCTCTGGAAGGAGGAGAGGATGGGAAGACGAGAGTCAGACATAGTGGATGACTTTAAGGAGACTGTATTTCTGACACAACAAGGCAGATAGATGCACATACAAATCCACAGAAACTGACAGCATGAACAAACCTTCACAAGCTTAAGTCAGACAAAATTCCAGCATGGGAGAGATGGGGTAGCCACAGTCTCATCGCAAATACGTTGACAGATTGACAGTTCCTGAGGGAAGGAGAGTAACTTTTGTTCAGTGGAGTGACATTGGGCATAACAACCACACTCCAGGGCAGGACCCACACCACATGCAGAAGTAGTCAGCCAACACAAACTCCATTTCATTTTTTGTATTGTTTTGTTTGTTTTTAAGAAAGAGGAAAATATTGAACATTTCTTTAGGTGCTTCTCAGCCATTCGAATTTCCTCAGTTGAGAATTCTTTTTTTTTTTTTTAGCTCTGTACCCCATTTTTAATAGGGTTATTTGGTTATCTGGAGTTTCTTGAGTTCTTTGTATATATTGGATATTAACCTTCTATCGAATGTAGGATTGGTAAAGATCTTTTCCCAATCTGTTGGTTGCCATTTTGTCCTATCGAAAGTGTCCTTTGCCTAACAGAAGTTTTGCAATTTTATGAGGTCCCATTTGTCAATTCAAAATACTCATGGGAGCAAATATGGAGACAAAGTGTGGCACAGAAACTGAAGGAGGGACCTTCTGGAGACTGTTCCACCTGGGTATCTATCCCATGTGCAGTCACCAAAGGTAAGCCATTGGTGTTCTGTTCAGGAACTTTTCCCCTGTGCCCAGGTATTCGAGGTTCTTCCCCACCTTCTCTTCTATTAGTTTCAGTGTGTCTGGTTTTATGTGAAGGTCCTTTATCCATTTGGAGTTGAGCTTTGTACAAGGAGATAAGAATGGATTGATTTGCATTCTTCTGCATGCTGACCTCTAGTTGAACCAGCACCATTTGTTGAAAATGCTGTCCTTTTTCCACTGAATGGTTTTAGCTCTTTTGTCTAAGATCAAGTGACCATAGGTGTGTGGGTTCATTTCTGGATCTTCAATTTTATTCCATTTATCTTCCTGCCTATCTCTGTACCAATACCATGCAGTTTTTTTAATCACTATTGCTCTGTACTACAGCTTGAGGTCAGGGACTCACAGACCACATGAATCTCACGAAGAAGGAAGACCAACGTGTGGGTGCTTCAGTCATTCTCAGAAGGGGTAACAAAATACTCAAGGGAGCAAATATGGAGACAAAGTGTGGGACAGAAACTGAAGGAGAGGCCGTCTGGAGACTGTTCCACCTGGGTATCCATCCCATGTGCAGTCACCAAAGGTAGATGCTGATGTGGATGCCAGGAAGTGCATGCTGACAGGAGTCTGATATAGCTGTCTCCTTAGAGGTCTGCCAGAGTCTGACATATTCAGAGGTGGATGCTCACAGCTAACCATGGAACTGATTAAGGGTCCCAATGGAGGAGTGAGAGAGAAGACTGAAGGAGCTGAAAGGGTTTGTGGCCCCATGGGGAGAGCAACAATACCAATCAGTCAGAGCTCCCAGGGTCTAAACCACCAGCCTGGGAGCACATAGGGAGGGACC
The DNA here is from genome assembly GCA_021653895.1 of Mastomys natalensis. Taxonomy (NCBI): domain Eukaryota; kingdom Metazoa; phylum Chordata; class Mammalia; order Rodentia; family Muridae; genus Mastomys; species Mastomys natalensis. Next base: position 3,910 of record JAJTUV010005132.1, read on the forward strand.
CATGGCTCCAGCTGTATATGTAGGGGTGGATGGCCCTGTTCGGCATAATTGAGAGAGGAGATCCTTGGTCCCATGAAGGCTGAATGCCCAGTGTGGGGGAATTTGAAGGTGGGGAGGTGGGAGTGTGGGTGTGGGTGGGGGCATATCCTCATAGAAGCAGGAGGAGGGGGGATAGGATAGGGGGTTCTTGGGTGGGGGGAAAATGGGGTAAGGGGATAACATCTGAAATGTAAATAAAATATCCAATAAAAAAAAAGAAAGCAATTATAATAAGCAAAACTCAAAAAAAAAAAAAAAAAAAAAGAATAGGCTTCTAAGAGGTAACAAACAAACATTACAAAATAAAGTATAATAAAATGAAACAAAAACCTTCCATATCGAAGTTGGACACAGCAACTCAAAGGAGAAAAAGAGTCCAAAGAGCAAGCAATATGTTAAATCTGAGAACTTCAAGGAGAAAAGACCAAATCCACAATTGTCCAGTTAAAGCAAGCCACGTTTGGGGTGCACTTGGGACTGGCCAGCTGGTTGTCTCACCCTAAGTTGGAGTTTGAGAGAGCAGCCCCTCTGACCTCTTGAAGTCCTTTTACAGGAGAGAGAAAGTGAGACAGGCAAGAGAGTCGGCAGTTATCCATTGTTAGAAAGATGGAAGAAAAGGGAAGGAACAAGGTAAGGATATACATCGTATGAATTGTGTCCCAGGCTGAAAAACATGTTTTGCGCTTTTCATCAGATCTAAAACACAGGAATTTATTAACTACAAACAGCAACCATAAACTTGCACAGGACAAACAGGAACTTTCTTAACTGTAAACAGAACCTTTAGCCTGCATAGTATATTTTTCCTGTTTTGATCTTGAGCTAACTTGGAAGGTATATTTTCCTGTTTTGATCTTACAAGCAGAGTTAGAGATCCTGTCGTTCTTACAATCAGGAGTCCCATAAAAATACTACGTTAATAGCTATGATATATATGTAGAGGACCTGGTGCAGACCCATGCAGACCCCGTGCTTTCTGCTTTCATCTCTGTAAGCTCACATGTGCCTGGCTGAGATATTCAGAGGGTCCTGTAATCCTGGTGTCCTCCATCCCCTCTGATTCTTATTTCTGCTTCCTCTTCTATAGGGTTCTCTGAGCTCTGAGGTGAGAGATTTGATGGAGACCTCTAATTTAGACTCTCTGCATAATGTCTGGCTGTGGCCCTGCTGCTGCAGGGAGCCTCTCTGATGATAACAAGGCATTGACCTATGAGTATAGAAGAATATCACTAAGGATCATTTTATTGGTGTGCGTGTGTTTGGTTTTACCTTACCTCTCTGGGCTATCAGTCCTCAGACAATTTTCATTCGATGACCTAAACATACATCCCTGTTCTCTAAGTAGAAACTATATGATTTAAAGGCAATAATATATGGTGGGTTTTCTGTTTTATTTTCTTGGTTTTGAGTCAGGGTCTCATATAAACCTGACTGTCCTTGAAATTCATCATGACACCAAAATAATCCTCCTGCCTTGACCTCCTGAATGCTAGGATGTTTAACAACAAAATCTTATTTGATAAATAGAAAGGAAACCTCCCTATCATCTAAACTAATGTTCTCCACGAGCAGTGCCAGTGTAAGAAATATTAAGTATTTGTCTTTTCTGTAAATCTTCTGTTTCTGACAAAGAAGCTAAATCTTTTTATCTCTCTACGTGGTAAAACCTTTAGCCAAACATCTTAGCCACCCCAACCTGGTAAAACTTATTTTTAAAAAGGCTTCACTGGCCGGGCAGTGGTGGCGCACGCCTTTAATCCCAGCACTTGGGAGGTAGAGGCAGGCGGATTTCTGAGTTCGAGGCCAGCCTGGTCTACAGAGTGAGTTCCAGGACAGCCAGGGCTACACAGAGAAACCCTGTCTCGAAAAACCAAAAAAAAAAAAAAAAAAAAAAAAAAAAAAAAAAAGGCTTCACTGTCACATTCCCAGAACTCCATGTCCTAGAGCAATGACTCCTTTTCCATTTCTTTAATGTCTCTTACACCAATTCTTAAACAAAACAAAACAACACTAGGCAATCTCAACAGGCTGTTAGGTCTGAGCCCAGGCAGTGAGGAAAAGATTCGGTTACTACCTAAAACTAAGTGTGTTTCCTGTTCCGTGTGCTTGCTCTTCTGCTTTTGTGAATGGCACACCCATCTGATCAGAAGTAAGCTCTGCGTTGTCCTGACCCTTGAGTGGTAGTTTCTTTGTGACCCTGAACTTATTTCTAATAGCAGGAGTAAAAGCAGCAACATGCAAACACTTGAATGAAAATTCTGTCTCTAGCTACACCTACAAACAATTGGCTCAAGGGAAATCGGATCTTGGCTTTTGCTTGTTGTTTTCTATCTGCACAGAATCATTTGGAGCTTCTTTACTAGTTAAAGTGCTTTCCTAGCTTCTGGCATCACATTTTCTAAAAAAAAATCACATTATCCCTTGAGCTGGAAAGATGGTCTAGCAATTAAAAGCACTAGTTGCTGTTCCTCAGGACCTGCCTTAGATTTCCAGCTCTCACATGGTGGTTCACGTCAGGAGCCAACATAGGACAAGCTAATAACTAGCAGGTGATCTTCCTGAGATGAACTAAAAACCCATGACAGATTTGCTCTGATAGGTGAGGAGCAGGAGAAATTCATTTTAGGAAAGATTTCTGCTATTGATATGCTTTTCCTGTAATTATTAAACATGTATAGCGATCACCATGTATTAGCCTACCCTTTTGAGCAGATCTCTGCAGAATAACGAAGCTGTTCTGTCTTGTAGTGATGCTATATAGACAAATAGATGATTTCTTAATCCTTTAATCAGAGAGCTTTCATAGGAAAACAACTTAGAAATGCTAAAACGACCTTTCAATGTGTCCCCTTCTCTTTCTGTGACTTCAGCTTGCAGGCTGGAAGTGAGAGCTGTGCAATTCTGCAGAGACAGAACAAAGGCTACTTTACTTAATCCCCTGCTGTTTTAGGAGGAGGTGCTAAACAGTTTCTCGCCTCAGAGGAACTCAGAAGGTAGGTCAGCTACTGAAGCAAAGTGACTTAGAATTGAGATAGGAAAACGTATTATTATTATTATACAGCCACGCTAAACTTCTCATAAGTCTTACACCCGCTGCCGCTCTTCCCCCTCTGATGCCTCAAAGAGAAGGAAAACAAGAAAGAAGGGCAGTCGGGCCAGCCACTGGCAGGCTCACAATGTCTTTAACACAGTTCAGGAACTCCATGACCTCTTCTGCCTCCAAAGGCATCAGATACAAAACTCACGCATGGACGTATATGTAGACAAAATACTCATGTACATAAAAATAGTAATAAAAATCATATTACCCCAAATAAATCACAAGGACTGTTAATCCCACCAGGCAAGAATAAGACACTACCACAAATTTTGAGCTAAGCAAGCTTTATTAAATACTGGCCAGGACAAGGGACACTGACTAGGTTCATATCCAGGATTCCCAGAGTATGGTAACAAATTACATTAGTCAGAGGCTTATTAAATCAAAACCCACAAGGCTACATACTTTCCACCTTCTTCTAATCAGGGGCAAGCATACATCCCAACATACTTCCTAGCTACATACCTCCCACCTATGTGTGCACATCCTGGGCAGTTGGGACAACCGGCCTTGTTACAGAAGTGAAAACCAGTGACTTGTTATCTTACATGAACAATAGCCCCCAGCATTCCAAGAAGTTAGCTGTTCCTGAGCAAGAGGGGCTTACAGGTTAGAGGCATTTCTGTTTTATAGATGTCTAAAGCACAGTGATTTAAACTTAAACTATAATTTTAGCCTTCACAGGGCAACTCAGGAGTCAGGATGGGAGGCTGTAGAAAAGAGAGAGTGGTATTGGTTTTGAAAATTACCACAAAGAACGTTCACATTTGTCAAATGATAATCCATTCAAAAGAGTCAGCCATCTTTGACACTAATTATAGCATCTAGTTTGGCTTGGTGTCCTTTTTGTAATATAAGGCTAGCACTTATATTACTTAAAAAAAAAACTGTCTTTGAGAAAATGCTGATGATGTATGACTTTTAAAATTAAATATAAGTGAACTACTAATATCTATGTGAAAACCAAAACCATCAGTGCTATCAGAAATCCCATGAAAAGTCTCTCTTTGACTCCTGGAGATCTAATGTGGGAACTTCTGATTAGTTATCTCTGATCAATTTGAATGTGGTTTTTACACAGGTGATGGTAGCTGTCCACAGTCCTGGTTCTAAGGGCTAGAACCCTTCACCACCACCCGTAAAACTGCTAATTCCTTTCTCTTGAAGCTCTCCTGCCACACCCCCGCTCAACTATAAGCACCTTATAACCCCAGACTTCTTTTAGTGGTGCTGCATTTTCTTCTCTTGGAGACACCTGGCAATTTTAGCCAGAATCTTCCCATTTCCATTAAGTGCCATTAAGTCCCATTTCCATTTCTAGTTATCGCTTTATATAAATATACATGAAACCCCCGAAGCAAAAGCTTCTTTAAATGTGAGAAGCTGAAAATCAAAGGCCCCAAGAAAGCAAATCAGACAGCTCATCTGGGTTCCAAAGCCAGGGCGCCTGCAGAAGCCTGGGTCGGCCCGGACCCCTGCTCTGCGGCCTCCGGAGCATAGATGGCGCTGTGCTGCGGCCTTTCCCGAAGCCTGTGGGAAAGAGCGCAAAAGGCAGGAGGGCACCGGCGGGAACGCGCACTGTCCGGAGCGCACGGCGGGAGCGCACACCGCGCGGGCCGGAAGGACAGCGCCGCAGCGGGCGTTCGTGCCGGAAGTCTCTGAGCCTCCCGGCGTCCGCGCTGGAGCTTCCAGGCTTCACGATTGCCTAAGGTCAGGCTCCGCCGGCTCTCACCGGGGTGGGTTGTGGTTTGCAGAGAATGCTCAGGTAGATTGCTGACCGTCGAATATTCAGACTTAATTGACCTTAGTTACTTACGGAAGTTTCGAAAGCACTGGGGTTTTAGTGAGCTCTCCACCGTGCACTGCGGGGTAGACCACAGCCTTGCCGGGAAGCCTGCCCGCTGACCACAGAAGTTTTCAGACTTGTTTTATAAAGATTTATACTGAGCTCCGTAGGGGCCGTGATATCTGACCATGGTCTGCAGAGTTTTCTAGCCTTCGGGTCCCTGCGACAATGACACGCTTTCCCCAATCCACGAGTTAATCTAAGCAATTACGAGATGGAAACGTTTTTGTTGTGGTGGTGATGGTGTTTTTCTTTTTTTCATTTTAAAGTAAAAAACGGATAGAATTCATTTTAAATCTAAGCGATTTCATTATCCCCCTGCGAGAAATGGTTTCTCTGTGTATATACAGCTGACTGTCCTGGAACTCGCTCTGCAGACCAGTCTGGCCTGGAACTCAGAGAGATCCTACTGCCTCTGCCTCTCTAGTGCTGGGCTTATCTTACCGCGCTGGTCTTGTAATACTTTATTAATGTTAAAAAAACCTTCCTCAAAAAAACAGTTTTCGAAAAAGATGCTGAGGGATGGAAGTTTTTTCCACTACAGCTGGAGAATGGATTATCCACCCCCATAGTGAAAAGACATCGAGGGTAGGAAGGTTGAACTGTCTGAAGGAAAGATCACTATTTCATTACCATCTTTCCTTTTAAGAATGTTAAATATACATCTATAATATTGCAGTCTGTAGTATCAAATTCTTTTATTAAGGTGGAATCAGAGTTGTCATAAAGAAAATGCCTTTGAAGTAGTAGAGTTGAGATAAGTCTATGCTTGGTTCCTCAGCCAAAAGTCCACTGTTTTCAAGTACTCATATTAATTTAAAATTCAGTGCCTACTCCAGACTTGAAGTTACTTTCTTTAAACACCAAGAGTGTAGTATATGAAACTGTAATACAAGAGTATTATATATTGTTAAAATGTTTATCCATTTGAGGCATTCTCTATCTATTTGAAAATGGAGTATTTTTCCTAAGCGTTCTAATTGTTTATGTTCATACTTTTGATATGATTAATATGGGAGCACTCCAATTTGGTCTAGTGAATTTGTGTATTTCTAACAGAGTTCTTTCATTCGTGCACACTACGCAGTGTGTGGAAGCAAGGTCAACCGCTTGTTCCTCAAGGGCCACTACTGTTTTCGAGACACTTTCTACTGGG
>JAJTUV010005133.1:0-13120 GCA_021653895.1 Mastomys natalensis
TGAAGCGAAGCAACCCAAAGCATCACAATCCACAAGCCGGCTCTCCTCTGAGGACCTGAGGACCCCAACTGCTCCGCCTCTCACATTGCTTTCTTGCACACAACCCTGTGTCACATGCCACCAGTGCAAACATTCTTCCTTCTGCCTGGGCCCCAGCAGTCACTGTCATTTAGTACCTAAGTCACCAAGGCCACCTAATCAGAGCTCCCTAGTTCCACCACTTTCAAAGTAACACAAACAGAACCAACCCAGACTCTATTTTGCCTTACTGTCCTGATGAAGAATTCATGTTTCTTTCTCTATCTTTTGGATAAAATCAGTACTTTACTGAAACATTCCCAATAATGCTGTGATTCTCTCCCCCACCCACCATTTCCTGGCCCCCAGCTATCAGGACTTGTCCTGTTTCTCAAATGCATCAGTCGTTCCAGGCCCACTGTGACATTCTTTCCCTTCTTCATCCACTGCCTTGGATCCCCTCCATTGTCTCTTATTTCAAATCTACACCACATTTCTTTCAACTCTCCATCTTCGTTAAAAGGGTTCTCCCTGAGATGTCTATGGGTCCCTTCCTTTTGGAATGAAAGAAGAAACATGTATAAAAACTCCACTCTCTCCACCAAAAGGTGTATTCCTTCACATCAAGCACCTTGTTGGTAGTGCACTAAATACAAAAAATACTGTTGTTTACTTTTGCCATGCATGTGTCATGTGCCAAATTAGTTTCTGCATGGTTTTCTGCTCCAGACCTAGAACAACAACATTGAAAAATGACAGAAACAAAAAGGGATGGAAGCAATAGTTCTCTTCTGCAGCTCTAATTTCAATTCTTTAAATAAAGCCCTGATAACTATTAGTGCTCTTATGGAAAAATTAAGCAGAATTTCCTTTCTTACACCTCTAATAGAATTGGTTTTCTTTCCTTGGTGAGTTTAGAACGTGTGTCAAGTATCTGAATCCTTAAATCCCAAACCACCCAGCATAGCTTGTAATCATTAGGCCTATCATGATTTCTCATTCAAATGAATTAGGAGAAAAATGTCAAATTTATGTATTATCATAACTTCGTATTAATTTTGCATTAGTTAAAATTATTACCATGTATTTCAACAGTGGACAAAAATTGTAAATAATTAGAGATAATAAAAAGCTAAAGCAAAAATTTTTTTAGCACTTGAGGTGAACAGTTGATACAAACAGCTGTTGTGCGAGAGCTGGGTTTTTTTTGGGGGTGAGGTTGTTTTTTGTCTTGCTTTGTTTTGGATGTTTGCCGCCTATTATCAAGTCCCTTACTGAGTGTATTTTAAGTATCAGACACAATACACAGCTAGTGAAACAATGGTGAAGAACACAAACAATGCACAACTGAAAAGTATGTTAATTTTTACAAAGTTAAAAAATATAAAAATATCACTCAAAACAGTATTTTCCCAATAACAAGGAAAAAAAAAACTTTTCCTTTTTTGAAAGCAATGAAGGCATCTAAACAAAGAGCTGAAAGGAAAAGGACTTTGCAAAGAGAATGAAGAGGAATCTGGCCAGATTAACAACCGGGCCCAAAGCCTTGAGGCAGAATAGCCCTCAGGGCTTTTGCTGACCTGAAAAGAAGCCAGCCTCCCTTGGGAGTTCACACATACTGCCCTTTAGACAATCCATTTATCACCTAATTAAAACTAAAACAATAAAGAATATTCTGGAAAAAACCAGAGTGTGCTTCCAAAAACTGTCCTGGAAATACTTTTTTGGATCTTGTGCTTCTTTACCATAACCCTTCACTCCCAATCAATTATTCATTTACAAGACCATTCTCGTTCCATTGACCAGAAGGGGCATAAATACTTTGATATGATTGAAGACACTCGAAAAAAGGGCTTTTAGGAAGTTACCGAGCACAGTCATCAACTATATACAAATGTAACATGAAACCCACAATTGGAATATTAGGAAACATTTTACAGAAATTTTACACTTTAATTACCCCCCAAAAAACAAAAGATGTATACAACCGTGCCATTTCATGGACTACCAGTTTAATGCTGCAATTCGTTGAAAACTGATCTAGGCTCCATGAAGAGCAGGAATACCTTAAATTTCTCTTTCAAAAGAAAAAAGGTTTAAAAGAATCCATTGCTGTTTTAAACAGATCTTAGAGTGAGACTAAAAACCCAGTTTGTCTTTACCTTGTATTTTCCCTAAATCTGTTTCCTTGATCAGATAAGTGGGGTAAGCCTAAGCATAGTTCTCAAACTTTGTCCAGCTCGAGAAGCTGGGAACAGGTTTACCTCACACATCTTCTCAGGAAGTATTCATCTCTTCAGCGTGTCTGTGCTTACATCCCCATAGATAACCTGCAGAGCATCAGTATGTCCTCAGAAAGACCAAACTACCAAGGGGAGTAGATAGACTTGTGATGGTGAACTAAGAAAGTTTGCCAAACAAATGACTTTAAAAGATTCCTATTAGCTTTGATTAATTGTTTCCCAATAATATAGCTTTCATATCCTAAATCGTGGGTTAAAACTTGCAAGGGGGTTGCACATATTCTAGTCTAAAACAAAGCCCTTTTATCAAGAATTGGATACACCCCCCATTTTATTTTAGGCTTTCCCTTGGGAAATTTCCCTTTGTCTACTTCATTTTAACCTCAGTCTGTCAACTGAGAAACACAGGTACACACCCAATACCTATGGTATCTCATTGATCCATAATATTCCAAAAGCATAGGCCAGATGTTCATTGTCAAAGGCAGGTACTTTGTGGGACTGCGAAGGGTATCCTGGTTCTTGGCTGGGCATAGGCCTGGAACCCCGAGACTCCAAGGGGAAAACGGCAGAGTTCGGCCACATCCCCAGAAACCCAGGGTCCTAACAAGCAGTCTAAGTCTCCATGGCCCTACATTGTTCAGTCATTATAGCCCCCCAGTGCACGGGAAAAAGGGGTGTGACTACAGGCCTCAGGCCCTAGAGATTAACATACTAATGAAGGTCAGAGGGTGGGAGCCAATTATTCGTTCCTTCCCCAGAACCTCCTCCCCCTTTCTCCTCCCCATTTAACTCAAGTTTGCCCTGATTTTGGGGGGGGGGGGTTACATCCAGATCCATCACACCCACAGTGAAAATAAACCCTTTTGGAAACAAGGACTTCCCATATTATTGGGGCCTGCCCTCGAAGCTTCCAGCCTCCTGGAACTCCAGACCTTTCTCCTGTATGTGGGTCCCCCGCTGCCTGGAAGCCTCCAGGGACTCTACCCCTGCCCACCCCCTTTCCCAACAGTACACAATATGCACATACCTTGATATCTAGAAATCTAATAAAATAGAATGAAGAGTGTAAATACTCATTTCTCTAAGAACCTGTAATTCTGAAACTAAGTATCCAAATATCTATCTTGTTGGAGAGTTGAATCGCAGTTAAAACAGTGTGGCTTTTGCCCAAGGACCAAGTTCCATTTTCCCCCGCAAAGCATACAACAATCTCTGTACTCTAGTCTGAGGGATCCAATGTCCCCTCTGACTCCTGGGATTCCAAGCATAAGTACACACTCATGTAAAAGCAGTAAAACACTCAGCACATAATATAATAAAATAAATAAACCTAATAATGAATGTTATCTATCAACAACATTATTTAGTTTTTCTTAGAGAAAGAAGAAAAGAGTACAAATCTAGAAAAAGAGTTTGGGAGCAACACCAGCCTGCATGAGTAATGGGAAGAGATCAAGTACTTTTCTACATGAACCAACAAACATCAAGTGAGCAAGTGCTATGTTCCCCTCTCCAGGGTGCTACAATGACAGAGCAATCGCAAGAGGTAAGGCTACATTCTGCCTCTTTTTACCGTTCTCTCCCAATTGAAAAAAACCACTGAACAAAAGGGATATGAAAATAAACATTTCCGGGGTCTGATTATAGCATTGGTTTCATGTGAATAACACTTCAGGAGGGAAGGGGGTGGTTTGAACAATATATGTGTCAGTCCCTTATGTGTATGGGGTCACTATGTGGCCCTGCTGGCCGGCTACTCAGAATAGAAAACTTAGAGATCAGCTTGGCTTCATCTCCCAAGTGCTGAAATTAAAGGCATGTGCCACCATACTAAGCTTCTTAAAAGAAATTTCAACTCATGTAATATGACAAAACATTAAACCCCCCTTAAAAATGAACGGGAATACATCAGGGCTTGTTTGTACTGTCCCCCTTTTTCTTCTATTAAGGGATGTCACAAATTAAACTCAAAGTTAACCTTAATTTTGACTCTGCTCACTGCAATGGCTTCCTGCCTTCAGTTATACACAATCTGGGCAGATACATTTTTTTTTAAAGTATTTTATGATCACACAAAGAAACCACGATAGATCTTCTGCTTTTCTTCTCCCAAAATGTGAGTGATGAAAGCGGTGTGGGAGTCTTTGTCTGCTTTAGTCCCTTGCTTCCACTTTAAATCTCTACTTGGGTCTGAAAAGGGCAGTTTTCCAGAGCAGCATATTCTACTGTGTGTCCACATTTCTTCCTCTAGCCCTGTTATGGGACACCCCCCTCATCGAGGACTTGGAAAGTGAAGAGTGTATTTAGATTTTCTTTTCTTGACATATCACCAACTGAATGATGAGGAGAGGGGTTACCTCCAACTGTAGATCAAAGTTGGCCCCAAGTTTGCAGCTTCAAGACAGAGTGACTTGCCCAACATACCATAGCAAGTAAGATTTGCTTAGTAAAAAATCTAAACCACAGGACCCTCACCCCCCCCCCCGGCCTCGGTTGGGCTTGCACAAAGTCTTCTCTGAATCTTGGTGTGTTTTCTGCTCATTTCCCTTTCCCGTGTCATACTTTGTCAAAATGGCTTGGCTACTAGCAAATTAAATTTGGGTCATTACTCATTTTCAAGCTAATTGACTAATGGCATGGTACTTTCTCTTTCTTATAAATTTCAATGCTGCATTTATCTGTTTCCCTGGCAGCTTCTCCGGTTCCTTCAAAGTCTCCATACCTTAGAGTATGGGAATTTCCCGCACACCCATCAGGGAGACAATGGATGGAAATTATCTGGCTGAAATGGCTCTTTAGAAAGATTTATAAAATAGGACCTGTGATACGAAACCATCATTGTAGCATGTAACAGTCAAAGGACTGTGTTTTAATGTGGTGTGCCAATAGGCTATAACAATGGTATTTTTAAAATTTCGGATACATATGTTAACAAGCTGATCAGCCGAAGAGACTTCCTGCACATATTGTCACTTTTCTTACTCGTATGCAAAGAAACAAAAAATGATTTTCGTCGTTTAAGAGGAGAAGAAGCAAGCTATCCCCTAAAAGATGTCCCCAACCCCGAAAGGGTTATTTGAAAAGTACAAACTGCCCATTTTTCAATTCACTGTATTTAGTTTTTGCACACAAAATGGACACTAAATCTGTCATTTTTATGACCGACTTTTAATTGTTCTCCTCAGTTCTGAAAAAGCTTAGATTTGCTCTAAGCTTGGAGTTTGGGCTCAAAATGAAATGTGGTTAGCTTTGTTTTCAGTTAAAAAAAAAAAAACCATAACTGCACAAATGAGCACTTCCCCTGGGCTTTGCACATTAAATATATACTCGGAAATGGACCTTTAAATAGTTCCCCTTTAAAAAAGTTGTGCTGGGGAAAAAACGGGAAAAAATTAAAGGGTTTTTCCCCTAAGAGTTTTTATATAAGCCCTTTTCCCTATAATTGTAATAAAAATCAAGGCTTTTTATCAAAAAAAAAAACTGAGAAAAAGAGATCAAAGGGGTAGAGCAATGGCCCCTTGTTCAAAAAGAAAGGTTGCATTTTTAAAAAAAACTGATGGTCTGAGACCCCTTCAGGGTATACTTTTAAAAAAACTAAAACCCACAAAGTTTAAAGTGGGACAGACTGAAATTTCCCCATTAGGGGGGAGACAGTTGATCTTATGAGCCCCAGGCAGCCTATTGAAAATAGGAAAATTTTGGGCCCAGCTAGGGAAACTACTGAAACCCTTTGAAAAAACCCAAAAGAAGTATAGTTTTCTTTTTTTGGGGTTTTTGTATTATTTCTAGAGAATGCGAAATGTGAGCATTTGTGATACTGTGCTAATATTTTTACTTCTTGCTAAGGTAATATTTATCAAATCAGCCCTGACTAGCCTACTATGCCATTTTTATGCCATAATTTTTTACCTAAAAGGGGCCTTTATCATTTTAAGTTTTTTAACAGTTATTAAGGCGCTTTGAAAGCGTATAAAAAAAAGTCTAGCCAACTAAGGAGGATGTTTGGGGGGAGAGCCTTTTAAAGGGGAAGCAATCAGAAACTGTACACACAGTGTCCCCTGTGCTTTATTCCATCCCTATTTCCTTCCCTTATGAAAAGGGAAAAAGTTCATAGACCCCTTTCTCCACGTGAGGATGATGGGTCTCCTCCAATAACCAAATTTTGTTTTGTTATGCGTTTTGTGCAAAAAAATCGTTCTTAAAAATAGGCCCCCCTTCTCTTTGCTTAAGCACTGTAATTTTTACAGTCTCATTTTTTTTTTTTCCCTTGTTTATTTTAGATTCCCTTTTTCTTTTTTGGGGGAATGTGACTTTTGGATTGCTATTAGCAAAGAAAAAATTTTCATAAAGTAAAGCAAGCCCTAGTGTTAAAATATTTTTGTCTACCCTAATAATACAAAATGTGATCTTATTTTGTTCCGGCTTCAACAATGGCACAGAGATGTATAAAAGGTTTCTTCCGAGGTTCAAGCATGGGTAACCCTTGTTTTACTTTCTGTCTAAAAAGCAAAATGAACCTTTTTTTCATAAGAATGGTTTAAAATTGCACCTAATAAATCTTTTCAGATTCTAGTATTTCCATACATTGAAAAAAAAGCTGATTTGCACAAAGTTTTTAAAAAACACTGTTCTCCCAAAATATATGCTTCATCAGCAATTTTTTTAAAAATTTTACATCCCTTTTCTCAAAGGGAATTGAAAAAAAAACCTTTTAATTAAATTTTTTTAAAAATTTTTTTCCCTTTTTTTTTTTTTTCCTTTTTTTCCCCCCCCCCCCAAATTTTTTTTTAAAAAAAAATTAAAAAAAAAAAAATTTTTTTGGGTTTTTTTTTTTTTTTTTTTTCAAAACCCCAAAAAACCCCCCTTTTTTTTTTTTCCCCCCCCAAAAAAAAAAAAAAAAGGCCCAAAAAAACCCCCCCAAAAAAACCCCCGGGGTTTTTTTTTGTTTTTTCTTTTCCCCTTTTTTTTTTTTTTTTTCCCTTTTAAAACCCTTTTTCCTTTCCTTTTTTTTTTTTTTTTTCCCCCTTTTTAATTTTTTTTGGGGGGTTTTTTTTTGGGGGGGGGGGTTTTTTTGGGGTTTTTTTTTTGGGGTTTTTTTTCCCAAAAAAAAATTTTTAAAAAAAAATTTTTTAAAAAAGGGGGGGAAAAAAAAATTTTCTTAAAAAAAAATTTTTTTTTTTTAAATTTTTTTAAAAAACCCCCCCCCTTTTTTTTTAAAAAAAAAAAAAAAAAAACCCAAAAAAATTTTTAAAATTTTTAACCCTTTTTTTTAAAAAAAATTTTTTTTTTTTTCCCCCAAAAATTTTTTAAAAAAAAAAAAACTTTTTTTAAAAAAAAAAAATTTAAAAATTTTTTTCCCCAAAATAAAAAATTTTTCCCCCCCCCCAAATTTTTCCCCCTTAAATTTTTTTTTTAAACCTTTTTTTTAAAACCCCCCCCCCCAAAAAAATTTTTTAAAAACCCCCCCCCTTTTAAAAAAAAGAAGGGGCCTTTCTTGGGAAAAAAAAGGGAAAAAACCCCCAAAAAACCCCCCAAAAAAAAAAGGGAAAAAAATTTTTTTTTTTTTTAAAAAAAAAGATTTAACCTTTAAATTTTCCCCAAAAAAAAAAATTTTTTTTTTAAAAAAAAGGGGGGTTTTTATTTTTAAGGCCCCTTAAAACCAAAACCTTTTCCCCCATTTAAAAACCCAAAAAAAAAAGGTTTGGGGGTTTTTTTTTTAATTTAAAAAGGGGTTTTAAAAAATTTTAAAAAAAATTTTAAAAAAAAAATTTTTGGGGAAAATTTTTTAAAAAAAAAGGGCCGGGTTTTAAAAAAAAATTTTTTTTTTAAAAAAGGAAATTTTTTCCCCTTTTTTTTGGGGGGTTTTTTTTTTAAAAAATTTTAAAAAAAAAAAAAAAAGGGGAAATTATTTTTTAAAAAAAGGGGGGGGGGGGGGGGAAAAAAAAAAAATTTTGGGGGGGGGGGGGAAAATTTTTTAAAAAAAAGGTTTTTTCCCCGGGGGGGGAAAATTTTTTGGGGGGGGGCCCCCCAATTTTCCCTTAATTTCTTTGGGTTTTAAAAAAAAGGGGGAAAAAAATTTTTTGGGGGGGGGGTTTTTTTTGGAAAAAAAAAGGGGTTAAAAAAGATTTTTTTGGGGAAAAATTTTTTTAAAAAAAATTTTTTTTTTTTTTTGGGGGTGGGAAAAAGGGGGAAAAGGGGGGGTTTTTTAATTTTTTAAAAAAAGGGGGGGGGGAAAAAATTTTTTAAAAGGGGGGGGGAAAAAAAAGGGGGGGGGGGGAAAAAAAGGGTTTTTCTTCAAAAATAAGATAAAATGATTTTCATCTTTAGAATTGCACCAAAATAAGAAAAAACTTTGATTTTTTTTTTAAGGTATCAAAAATACGGGAGAAAATCAAAAAATTTCCTTAAGTTTCCCATTTTAAAAACTCTGAAGTCCTTTAAACCCTGCCATTTAAAAAGGGGCACATTTTGAAAATTTAAAAAGTTCTGTTTTAATAAAATGGGGATGACAAGCCATGCTTAGGAAACTAAAAGAAAGGGGAAACAGCTGAACAATTTTTGAAAAAACAATTTCCCCAAAGGACTATGGGAAAAAAAAAAAAAATTTACCTGTTTTCCCAGTCCCCACAAAAGGGTTTTTAGGGGGTTTTTTTAAACCCTAAGAAACTGTTTCTTTTTTTTTTTTTCCTTTTTTTTAAAGGGGCAATGTTTAGTGATAACAATGCTAAATTTTTCCCAAAAAAATATTTTTTTCTGGGGCGAAAACCCAAGTGAAAAACTTACGGGTTTTCCCTCTGCGGGCTGAAATTATCCAGGGACCCCCAAAGGAGGGGGTTAAGTTCATCCCACAAAGTTTCCAAATTTTAATTTGGGTTTGGGCGGGACCGGGAAAAACTGTTTTTTAAAAAACTAAAAAGGAAGAGGGGGAGCCATTGCCCCCCACAGGGGGTTTGGACCACGCATTTTGTCTCTGCCCCCCCCAAAGTTTAAATTCAGTCATCTAGATTTTTTCGTATTGAAAAAGAAATGGTGTTTTAAAAAGAATGCCCAATATGCCAAGGTTCTTACCTCCCCCCTTGGAAGGAGCCCAAACTCAAAATTAAAAAAACCAAAGCATTTTTTTTTTCTAAGATTTTCAATTTTTTATTTTAAAACCCCAAAATTTTTCTTGAATTTATTACAGCAAAGATAAAATAGGGAAAGGCATATGATATTGCAATTTTTCCAACTTTTCCACGGGCAACGTAAGGCAGGAAAAGATTCATGAAAATGAGGGGGAAAAACAAAGGAATTTTTCGAAAGGGTAAAGGTCAAAATTTGGGTTTGAAAATTTTAAAATTTTAAGGGGAAAATAAAACAAAAATAAAAAAATAATTTAAAAAAAATTTTTTGGAAGAAATGAAAAATTTTTAAAAAAAGTTTTTTAAAATGAAAAGAATAGATGGGGGAAATAGTTGTTTGTAAAAGGGGAAAAATTTTGGTATTTTGTTAAGGTAGAATGGTGGGGGGGTAAAAAGTGATAAAATAAAAAAGGTTTTTTGAGGGGGGAAAGGGGAGATGGGAAAGTTTTGGTTGGTGAAAAAAAGGGAATGTGTGTAAGGGAAAAGGAGAAAGTGGGGGTTTGGTGGGTGGTAGGGGGGGAGAAAAGGGGTTTTTGGTGATGTAAAAAAGGGGGGTTAATGATTAACCCCAATTTTTGGGAAATTTTTTGGGGGAAAAAGAATTTTTATGAATTGGTGGTGAGAGGGATTAAAAGTAAAATGGAAGGTAAAAAGGAAAAGGTTTGGTAAACAATGGTTTGGGAATTTCACCATCTTTGACAAAACCAAAAGGGTGACACCGGAAGGTCTACGGGTAAGAGAAGGGAAAACCCGGCTACTCGAGAGTGGACTCGAGAAAGAGGGGGAAAGAAACAAAACCAGGATCATTCCTCAAATTAAAAAAAAAGGTAAGTAGGAAAATTAGTCAGGGGAGTAAAACCCATCAAGCACAAAAGAACCTTGAAGAACAAATTAATTTTTTTCCCTTCATCTCGCCCTGGAAACATTTATTTCAAGGCAAAGTTGTGAAAAAAAAAAAAAATGAATTTCAAAATTTGAAAATTTTGGGGGGGGAACAGTTTGGGTGCAATAAAACAAGGTATGTCCAGTTTGTAAAAGAGCAGAAACGAAGTCAGCTTTTAAAAGGGGATTATGCCGATGACTTTAAAAAAGAAGCCCGGGTAACCAAACCTGTGGTCAACTCAAAGTCAAGATGCTAGCGGGTTTCAGATGTCCCCTTCGGGTTAAACCAGAGGTAGCATGCGGGAAACGTGTCACAGTGTATAACACACTTTGTTTCATAAGACAGCTCTCCCCTTTTCCACTGTCTCCAGAAATCCCCAAACATTAAGAATACAGGGCTAGGTGCACAACCAATATCACATTTAAAATCATTAAACAATGAGATTTTATTCAATAATCTTCAGTAATTTTAAACAAATTTGGAACTCAGAGAACTGAGCATGAGGTATGTCCCAAAATGCGGACACTCCTGGATTTTGTGTCAGTGATTAAGAGGCCAAGATGCTGACCAAGGTGTCTCAGAAGTCGGTGACAAATAAGAACTTGAGTGAGAAGGGTGAGGTGAGGTGTGTTTTTACAGAAGCAGGTAGCAGCAGTGGTTAGCATATGTGTTAAAGAAACTTTTTGCCAAATTCATTAAAAGGATATTTTAATAATTATACATATTTTATTTCATTGGGTCATTAGCCTAGAAATTTAAGTCATTTAAAAATTACCAAGTTATTTAAAAGTTATTTAGAATATCAGTTGTGTCAATATAAGTATGTTATCGATCTTTAATTGTCAGTGCAACATCGGCACCTTAACTCAAGTTTTGAAAATTGAAATATAGGAAAATGATTTTTACCTTTTTTTCCCAATAGTAAATTATTGTATGCGCATTATTTAAACATCATAAAAGAAGGGGGACATGTTGTTGCTCTTATCACTCTCTGTGACTAGGACAGGGGCTTTGTAATGTCTAAGGAATAGTAAAGGACAATCTGCAAAGTGGGAACAGGGGACAAGGAATGGCAGCAGCATCCGGAGATGAACCGAACGGCCATTTTCTGGTTACACTGGCATGAATCAATTATGTATGACAATTTGAGATGGTGGGAAGCTCTATTTCTTAAATTTTTCAGGCCAAGTTCTCACAAGTTCTCAAGAGCCATGGCAAATGTATTTAATTAAATAATGTTCCAAGGCAGAACACATTCTGTATCCGCTCCGTCTCTGTTTCACTTAATGTAATTCTCACCCTCTAATAACACCATTGAGAGCTTTAGAGCGATTTCCCCTGATTTTTGTGTATCTTGCAGTTGAACCAGGAAAGAACTTGGGAAGAGTTCAGCTTTTAGTGGAGACTGTGTGGCAGCGATTTGCTACTGACTCCTGAGGACTAGTTGAAAGAAAGAGGACAAGTTGTAGCATTGATTCTTCCCTCTGCTGTGGCAAGAAGGGACCAGAGCTTCTGAAAGGGGTTAAAAGGGGTTTCCACAACCTCTCTCAATGTGTACACCCTCACCCTCTTGTTCTGAGCCATGAACTGCACTGAAAGCGAGTCTCACCTCCTCTAGGCTGTGGCTGGTGCAGATGGAGAAGTTTCACTGTGTAGAGATTCTCAGAGCTCCTTCTCCCTCAGCTATATCAAGTACTCAGTATTGTTACCTAAGAGATCAACAGATTTGCCTAAACCGAGAAAACCTCATTCACCGTGAACTGCAAGAACTCAGAGAGAAGTGAATTATAAAATTAGGATACAATAGTGTTTCATGATAAGCAAGATTAGATCACTGCTCCTTCATGATAACTACCACTCCATACGCACCCAGCTTTACTGACATATAACCTGTATGGATATCTTACAGAGAGCCAGTTCTTAAAATGGCCCAGCATTGAGTTCAATGCTCTGTCTCTGTCTGCTTAAATTCACAGTGGTGTTGGAATAAGAGTTTCTCTCTCCCTCCATTCGTGTGTGTCTAGCTCTGTCTTCTGTCTTTCTCTCTGTGTCTCTCATATCTCTATGTCTCTCTGTCTCTCTCTCTCTCTCTCTCTCTCTCTCTCTCTCTCTCTCTCTCTCCTCTCTGGTTCGCTCTCTACCTCTCCATTTTGTACTTATTGTCCATCCCCAAAATTGTGTGGTGGTTTCTGCTGTTTTCAGAACCTGAAGAAAAATTAAAATTTCCTAGCCTGCTTATAACCTGAAGTTTGTCCTATATATGCTAGGGTGGTCTCTCTGTTGTCTCTAGAAGCTGGTCTCTACCCTTTTATTTTTCTATGTGGGAGCACTTGGGTTTTTGATTTTTTTTGTTTTAAAATTATCGAATTACATTTAATGTAATAAAATAATTCACTTAAAGAGATGATCAGAAATGCAAACTAGGTATTACACAATATTAAGTGGATACCCTTTCCACCTCTACAGTCGATTTCAAACTTTCCAGTAGAACTACTCTAAATGAGTGACCATATACCTAGTAGTAAGAAAATATGTATGCAATGATAGATAGATAGATAGATAGATAGATAGATAGATAGACGATAGATAGATATAGATAGCTATAAACATCTTTATCATGAAGGTAATACTCATCATGATACATATATTTTTTCCATTCCAATGTTGTATATTTACTCAATGGAAAACCCTCTTAGAGTCCTATATATAACAAGACAAGTTCCAAATGATCTGTATTATGTCTCACATTTCAGAGGCTTAGTTTGGAGATATCAAGCTACAGTCCTATTTAGACACAAGCAGATACAAGTACAGCAAAGCAGCATAAATCTTGATATGTGTCTACTGAAAAC
>JAJTUV010005134.1:0-12125 GCA_021653895.1 Mastomys natalensis
TTTACAGACAATGGCCCAGCCTATACGGCTCAAGCTTTTTCTTCCTTTTGCCAACGGGTGGAAGTCTTACTCACTCATGGACTGCCCTACAACCCTCAGGGGCAGGGTATTGTAGAACGAGCACATCGCACGCTCAAGGAATGTCTTCAAAAACAAAAAGAGGGAATAGGCCACGGCCTTAACCCCAAGCATAGACTATCCTTAGCACTATTTACTTTAAATTTTCTAAATTTGGATACTCAGGGTCAGTCTGCTGCTGACAGACATCATAATCACTTACGCCCTCTGCCAGAAAAGGTAAAATGGAAAAATATCATAACTAATGCATGGCGAGGGCCCGATCCCGTGCTCATAAGAGCACGAGGTTCTGTTTGTGTTTTCCCACAGGATCAAGAAAACCCTATCTGGATCCCTGAGAAACTGACTGGGAAGATCTCCAGTCCGGCGATCCCAGACGAAAGGAGGGATGATGAAACTACAGATCCTGATGTTGAAGCTCCTGTCGCAAGACTGCCACCCTGAACGGCATTTGCCTAGATCCCGTTACTCTACAAAGACTTATGGGCGGGAGTATTTGTATGGGGAGCCGTTGTTCTCTTAGGATGTGGTTTCTGCCTTTGGTTTCTATGTCGCTTATGCCATGACCATGCAAGACAAAAGGCAGTAGTTTATCAGGCGCTGACTGCCATGGAGGAAGGTGCTTCCCCAAGTATTTGGCTGGCCTCCCTTAGGGAGACCTAGTGGGGAACCTTCTGGACCCGATATTGGCCGTCCAGGCATTTTCCCTAGATCCTGACCATCTTGACCATTGCCAATGGTGTACATTCATAAGGCTCCTATGGCACCATTTAAATTTTTCAGAAGCGGGGGGTATGAGGAGTGCCTCGACTAGAGATGTTCTCAATCCTGAGATAGATTCTCTGAAAGTATGTCTGAGTGCATAGAGGTTTTGTGTCAAATACCTCTCCCTGAAAAAAGGCACAAAGGCGAGTATGGGGTGGCAGCCCCCATTACAATGCCTTCATTACTTGCACAAGGGCTCAGACCTCTGCTTTCCACCGCTGACTTTTGCCACAGTAGTGGCTCCTTCAAGAAGTGCCTTCTAAAGCCTTTTGATAATCACCTGGTGAATGAGTTCAAAGCATGGGAGGCCTAGGACGAATCTGAAGGGTCCAGAAGTAACCTATTTCAAATTTATAAAATAAATAAGGGGGAGATGTAGGCAGCCGAAGAGACAGTGCCGGTTTCCAACATGGCTGGCGCAGCGTCCTGTATAAGCCTACTGCGCATGCGTCAGCCTCAAGCCCCTCCCGAGAGGGCTTATGCAAATGAGGCATGAGCACCAACCAATCACAGAGCTTATGCTAATGAGGCACGAGCTCACAGGGCTTATGCTAATGAGGCACGAGCCCTAACCAATCACAGGGCTTATGCTAATGAGGCACGAGCCCCAACCAATCACAGGGCTTATGCTAATGAGGTATTGGCCCTAACCAATCCTGAGAGAACAGGCCTCCTGGCCCGCCCCCTTGGAAGGGTATATAAGCAGTGCATTTCTGCTGCTTGGTGGCGGCCCCTTGGATGGATGAAGATTGTGCCTGGAATAAAAGAGCTGTCAAAGAAGAATCCAGGCGTGTCGTGTCTTACTGCCGGCTGAGGAGAAGACGCCACAATGTTTGTGTTTACAGTTTAGGTGCTAACTAACTGCAGGCTAAAAACTCTCCTCTGTTTTTATTGTGAGCAGCTAGGTAGTTCTGGTGTGTGTGACACTGTTTGTACACTATTTATTAGTTAAATAAAATTAAATTGAAATCTTACAAGTGGCAACTGTGAGCTGATGACATTTCAGGGCAAGAGTTAAATAATTGGTGTGATTTGACTCAATTACTACCAAATCCTTTTCATAAGCCATCTCTATCTGCTTCTTGGTCCTTGATCTTTCTATCTGCTTCCCCTCTGAGTCCTACTCTTTGTCTCTTGATTGCCTTATGTGCTTCCATTCCTTATTGCCTGTTTCTCTCTTTTCCCTCCTTCCATTCCTGCTGTTGACTTTTCTTGTTTCTTCTCTGTTCTCCATCTTTACTCCCACACCCGCCCATAGGATCACACCTGTGACCCTTCCTTACCGGGACGAAGACGTAGGCTCGGTCGTTTGCCTTTGCACGCGAGCATGTTTAATTAAGTGCTCCTTTAAAGCAGTCTGCACTTCTGCTGGGATGTCGGGGGACGTGTGGCTGATTTTTATGGCAGGCTCAATAGCTTTTGGTGCTGGCTTTTCATTTTCTTCCACTTCTTTTTTCTCTTCGGTCTCAAAAACTTCAGTCGGAGCACTTGAGATGCTTTGTGGAAGGATACTGACATTGGGGGCCACGAGCTTGTTCTTCCAGCATGGCCAGCACAACTTCCAGAAGACGAAAAGGGAGACAACCAGCAAGGCCAGGCCACAGAAGCTTACAACAACTGCTAACAGGCTGACTGAAATATCTGGAAAAATATCGCAATAGAAAGAACACTATCAATAGACATTATAAATCAAAAGCAGAAAAGGGACATAAATGATTAAGATAATGGGAGGGGGAATTGAAAAGTTTTATCATATGAAAAAATTATCAACTGAATTCAGGGAACACATGTCATATCCAAGCATACCGCAAGGGATTCAAGATTTTGCAAGTAAAGGTTGCAACTTGCCTCTTGCTATAAAGCCAGAAAGTTGAACTCTGAAGCTGTGTGTGATAGAAACTATTTGCTCCTCTGATTTAATGATCTCCTTCCCCTGTCTATGCAGAGAATAGCATTGAGTACTATCTTCCTGTATCATGAGGATAGCATCATGTTATGAGTAAATGATTAGATTTTTTGAACCCTGTTTTCTAATAATTTTGTACGTTTGCAATTTCAAGGTGGTATGCATCTTAAGTTCTAAGTTAATAAATCAATTTGTCAAATGATCTGAACGTCTGTGCCCCCTTAAAACTCTTATGCTTAAATTCTAATTTCCAAGACAGGATATAACAATTAACTTCAATTACCTTGCCTGAATTTGGGACCGCCTAAGAGATTATAAGGCACACTGTAGGCGTGTCGATGGGCATTTCCAGTCAGGGCTAATTTAGGTGAATGAATTACCTAGCACAGTGGTTTTCAACCTTCCTAATGCTGCGACCCTTTAATATAGTGTCTTGTGTTGTGGTGATCCCCAATTATAAAATCTTGTTGCTACTCCATAACTGTAATTTTGCTCCTGTTATAAATCATAATGTAGATATCTGATACGCAGGGTATCTGACATGAGACCCTTGTGATAGGGTCATTCAACCTTCAAAGGGGTCATGACCCACAGGTTGAGAACCACTGACCTCCACTGAGACTGACACCATCTCATGGTCTAGAGATGCAGATACACAAACGGGAAAGAGAACGTCAGGTGAGATCTGACATTCTCATTGTCTGCTTCTTGCCCCATCACAATGAACTGAAACACAGAGTGAAGCATTTCTCTCCTCAAGCTGTTCTCTCAGATCTCTAGTCAGTCACAACAGGATGGTTGCTAATACACAAGAGACAGAGCCTCTGAGGAGGTGACTGCACCACGAAGGGAGCGCTTTAATGCATGGGATTATAGTGCCCTTTCAGGTAGGTCTGAGGAAGCTATCTGAAAACTCAAAACTGGTCCTTCTGCCACAGGAGGCTACAGAAAGTAGCTGCTACCTATGAACCAAGAATAGGCCTCAACTACAGTATGGTTCCTTCAAAATGCATGGATTAGAATGTTAATTCTCTGATGCCAGCGTTGGGAGACAGGACCTTGTGGGAGGTTTGCAGGTGATAAGGGTGGAGCCTTCAGGAATGGCTCCACTATAACTCCCGATTTTTACCTCGTTGGGGACTAGAGATTGCCATCCCACAGTAAAAAACTCTGACTCAGAATTGTCTCTGTATAAAAGAACTGAAGGGACAAAAATGGAGATGAGATTGAGGGAAAGGAGGTCCAGTGACTGGCCCAAATTGGGATCCAGCTCAAGGGGAGCTCCAAGGCCTGACACTATTACTGATGCTATGGTGTGCTTACAGACAAGAACCTAGCATGGCAGCCCTCCGAGAGGCCCAACAAGCAGCTTAAAAGGCCAGATGCAGATACTTAAATACCCACCCAATGGACAGAAGCTGGGGGCCCCTGTGGTTGAATTAGGGAAAAGCTGGAAGAAGCTGAGGAGGAGAGCGACCCATAGGAAGACCAGCAGTCTCAACTAACCTGGACCCCTGAGATCTCTCAGACACTGAGCCAACCACTAGGCAGCAAACATGAGCTGATATACATCAGCCTTGACATCTATACAATAGAGAATTGCCTGGTCAGGCCTCAGTGAGAGAAGATGCACCTAACCTTCGAGAGACTTGAGGCCCAAGGGAGTGGGGAGGTCTGGCATGGTGGGGGTGGGCCATCCTCTTGGAGACAGGGGAGGAGGAATGGGATGAGGAATAGTCAGAGGGCAGATTGGGAGGGGGATAACAACTGTATTGTAAAAAAGATATAATAATAATAGTAATAATAATAATAATGAAGAAAACAAAGATATGCGCTATTGAATCTGCCAGTAATTTAATCTCTCCCAGTTTACAGACTGTGAGAAACAAACTTCTATTCTTTACATACTGCCCAGTTAGTACTAATTTGCATTAGCAATCGGAATAGGTTAAGGAAAATTGTAATCCATGAATTTAAAAATATTTCTATTAAAATAACTGTAGTATGGACATAGGCTTATCATATGAAATGATTGAGAGAAACACAGTTTAAAAGTTAAGGCTGAATAAACAAATAAATGGATAAAAACAGGACACATTTCCCTTTAGAAGAATTGTAAGAAATTTGTGTATATAGTCTGCTTTCCAGGAGTGAGCACAACTCCTGACTTCTTTGGCGTGGGCTGCACACCCTCACGGGACATTCTTTACAAAAGTACTACTGACAACAGAGGTGATGGAAGCCAACAGCGATGAGCTGTGGTCACAGTGTGCAGCCATGACATGGAATCATGTAAGTGGCCCTTTGCTTCTGTAATTGTCATGCCTCATACCAAAAGCTCACGTCTAATCTTGATAAAAATAAAATCAGGCAAGTTCCAAAACGTAGACATCCTAAAAAAAACACCCAACCAATACTTGTACACATCATCAAGGTCGTCCACAAAAGTTTCCAGTCAAGGATCATCAAAGCAGACTTAATGGAGTCAATCATCTTGGATAGGGTCCTGTAATAAAAAGGAAAAACTCAAGGAAAAAGACATGGCCTTTATTAAGTCTCCCAACACCAGTATATGAATAATATCAATGTGTCATTTCAATATAAGGCATAAATATTAGGAGAAACTGAACATGGATTTGAAGAGAGCCTGTCCTATGTTATTTTTCTATAATCCTTAAACTGCTTGAAAATCAAGAAGTTTAAACAAATAAAAATTTATCTTCCCATTACCTATTTCTGTTTTTCTAAAGTGACCTGAATTAGCCATATGGCATTATAGCATTATTAAAATCTTGAATGTCAAAGAGATTCTCAGTAAAGGACAATTTTTCTAGATTTGATTAACCTTATACTTTTTTTTTATTACCAAATTTATTTACCCTCAATATCAAATATAAGTCCAATCTCCTCTGTTTGTTTTAAGTAATTTTGTTAGGAATATATCACAGAATGATTGTGTCTGTCTCTTATCCCTTCCTAAATATATATCTTGAAGTAATAACAATCAATACTTCAAAATATGACCATGTTTGAGTAAAGGGACTTTTGATAATTATCATAAAATCAAGTAATATGAACCAGTCCTCCTCTATTGACACTCATGTTTATAGATGGGAAGAGGTGAGGACACAGATGGAAAAATCGCGTAAAGACATAGCGACAGTGATGGCCATCGCTGGCTGTCTTACGGTTTCTATTGCTGTGACAGAACATCACAACCAACCAAATGCAAGTTGGGGAGGTAATGGTTTATTCAGCTTACACTACTAAGTCATAGTCTATCACTGAAGGAAGTCAGGTCAGAAACTCAAACAGGGCAGAAATCTGGAGGCAGGAACTAATGCAAAGGTCATGGAGAGGCGTGCTTACTGGCTTGCTCCATATGGCTTGCTCAGCCTGCTTTCTATGGAACCTAGGACACCAGCCCGGGAATAGCATCACCCACAGTAGTCTGGGCCCTCTCCATCAATCACTAATTAAGAAAATGCTCTACAGGCTGGTCCACAGCCAGATCTTACGGAGCCATTTTCTCAATTGAGAATCTTTCCTCTCAGGTTAACTATAGTTTGTGTCCCATTGACATAAATCTAACCAGCACATCTACCAAGTACAGAAGCCTCAGAAGAACTCTGCCAATACCACGACCACAGACTCTAGCTGCCTGGATGGGGAAGTAAGTTCCTGTTGTTTAAATCATTCATTCTAGTATATTTTAATGGTAGTCCCAGCATACTAATACTGAGCAATTCCAATTCTTTAAACATCGTTGTGAATATAGTATGCCACATTCCTTGAAACTAATCATTGATACTAAGTGTAGGTTATATTTAAGCCTGGTGCTTATAGACAAAATATATCTTATAAAATCTTAGAGATTTACAATTATATAACATTATTTTAATATAAGTTGTTTACAGCATAATTCTTCCTTCAATTTGCCTTTTTACCCAGAAATGAGTTGTAATTTCATGTTGATGTAATTTTCCATAATAATTCATCAGAACAGATACATAATTAGGCCCAGCGTTTGGGAGTATAGCACAACTACTTTGAGCAGCTATGCATCTTTCTCGTTGTATGAATATTTGTGACTGATTTTCTTTCTTTTTTCTAAAGATTTATTTATTTTATGTATGTGAGCACACTGTAGCTGTCTTCAGACACACCAGAAGGGGGTGTCAGATCCCATGACAGATGGTTGTGAGCCACCATGTGGTTGCTGGGAATTGAACTCAGGACCTCTGGAAGAGCAGCTGGTACTCTCAACCACTGAGCCATCTCTCCAGTCCCTTGTGATGATTTTCTAAAGCAAAAGTCTCAAAATAGAATTGCTCGGTCACTTATATACATATTTAGTTTTACTAGCTATTTTCATAGTTCTAAAAATGAGTCCTCTACTTGTGAATGAGAGGCTTATGAATATCTACAATTTTAGAGAAATATTGTCTCTAAATTTTCACTAATCTTCTAAAGCGTTCTCTTCTCCTGACTGGAATAGGAGGTCATCCTGAAAAGAAAGTTAAAATTTTTACTACTATCTACTTATGAAAATAAGATAGGTTTGGCATGCTGCGATGGACATTAATATTTCCCTTAATTTTCTTCATGCTTCCTAGAGCAACACCTGAGTGCTTGCTATGTGTACTCTATTGATATGGAGGGATTTCTTTGATGTTTTATAAAGTTTATTCTATTCTTTTACACTGATGTATTACTCATTATCACCATAACTTGATGGAAAGAGAGAATGTGTGAGATTAATGTGCTTCCTGTCTATTAACTAGATTTAAAAAAAATGAATAAAGATGACATATCGGCTATGTTTCTAAAGTACTCCCTAAGGTTTATATCTTGCAAATGTTATTGGAAAAGCAGCAGGGCTTCAAAGTGAGGATAAATAAGAGGTTCTGTAGTCACAAGGGCCCTGGTTTAATACTGGACTGATGCTATTGCAAGAGCGGTTGATTACTGAAGGGTAGTTGTTAAGCTCCTGAGTTCTGGCCCAGCACAAAGGCCCTTGTTCTGAGACTTCTTAGCCTTAGAACTATGAAAAAAGTATCTATTGATAAGTTATGTAATCTGTGCTATTGCTACAGTAACATAAAACAGATCCAACTTTGTGGTCTTCAGGAACTTTCTGTACCATTTATACGTTACAGTATTCTGCATACTTTAAGATTGAAGTTTTTATTTTTTTTTTAATTTAAAAACTTTAACAATTTAATAAAAACTTTAATAATTAGTTTTAGATTTAAAGTCTTTGACATCAACAGATGTAGACCTGTGGGTCGATGTGGGATGGATGTGGTTTTCAATGGCCAGTGGAAGTCTCTCCCTTTCCACATGGGGTAGAGGTTTGAGTGGAGAATCCTGTAATAGCACTGTCCTTGGAAGGTGATTTCAGGATTCATATGTACTTATTCTAGTTAAGAGCCCCGTGGAAATCTGAGTATAGTTTCTATTTCCCTTCTACTATTTTTTTCTTTCTAAAATATTGCATCATTTTGGAAACCATCAAAGACTTTTTCTGCAAAGCACCAGAACGTTTCTGAAGATGATAGGTTATGCTGTCAGCACAAACAAGACAGCAGAAAGTCACACATCTTGTTCTTGCAGGACTCCCATCCCTCTAGGTAAATCCAAATTTCTTAGCACATCTGTGAACGTCTGTGATTCTGCCTCTGGCTGTGGGTCTGACCTCACTATCTGTGCTTTATTGTGGCCAATGTTCATGTGTCATGATCTTTAGAGGCCTAGAGGCCCCCTGAAGCTTCAATACATTCTTTCCCTCCTGTTTTATCAAGGGGTATACTTGTGTTCATCCTATAATAATCTAATAACCATCTTATAATAATCCTATAATAACCATATCAATATGGTATATTTTGTCTAGGATATTAATCAAGCATAGTACTATTATCTACAACTACATACACATAACTGAGATTACTGCAGGCCATAAGAATATACAATGTTAATTAATTAATGCCAAGTCAGGTAGGTTCCTATTGTCAGATTGCTACAATTTACAAACTCACTTTCAATTTTCAAAGTTTTGAGGGCTTTGTAATATGGATGAGGGAACTTGAGTTTACTTTTTTTTTTTTCTCCAGGCAGTCTCGTCTTACCTACCCTCCCACCTCTTGATCCTTTAGACTAGAAACACTTATTCACCTTTTTTGTTCAGTGTCTATTTCTTATGGCATAGTAAAAAATATTTGTGGAATTGTTGAAATTATGCATTGGGCATTACGTGACAGCTAGTTTCCTCACCGTGACAATGATGAGACTTTCAAATGAAGAGCGATCTCTTCTGGTTCACCGTTTCAGAAGGTTCAGCCTGTGGCTACTTAGCCCCATGTGCTTGAACAAAACACCATCCTAATGAAAGCATGTAAGTTCTTCACTTCATGGTCCACAGGAAGTAGAAAATGAAAGCACACTCAGGCCTAAGATACAGAAGTCCTCCAAAGCTAGGTGTGGTAGCTCATGCCTATAATTCCAGAACTCAGGACTCTGAGGAAGGAACCTCACAGGAGCTCAAGGAAGACTGAGCTATATATAGTGTGTGTACTGGCTGGTTTTGTGTGTCAACTTGATACCAGCTGGAGTTAGCACAGAGAAAGGAGCCTCCCTTGAGGAAATGCCTCCATGAGATCCAGCTGTAAGGCATTTTCTCAATTAGTGATCAAGGTGGGAGGGCCCATTGTGGGTAGTGCCAGCCTGGCTGGTAGTCTTGGGTTCTATAAGAAAGCGAGCTGAGCAAGTCAGGGGAAGCAAGCCAGTAAGTAACATCCCTCCATGGCCTCAGCATCAGCTCCTGCTTCCTGACCTGCTGGAGTTCCAGTCCTGACCTCCTTTGATGATGAACAGCAATGTCTAAGTGTAAGCTGAATAAACCCTTTCCTCCCCAACTTGCTTCTTGGTCATGATGTTTTGTGCAGGAATAGGAACCCTGACTAAGTGAGATGCTGACTCAAAAAACTAAACACGCTTCCTGAACAGAACACCAATGGCCTATGCTCTAAGATCAAGAATTGACAAATGGGACCTCATAAAATTGCAAAGTTTCTGTAAGGCAAAGGACACTGTCAATAGGACAAAATGGCAACCAACAGATTGGGAAAAGATCTTTACCAATCCCACATCCGATAGAGGACTAATGTCCAATATATACAAAGAACTCAAGAAATTAGACTCTAGACAGCCAAATAACCCAATTAAAAAATGGAGTAAGGAGCTAAACAAAGAATTCTCAATGAGGAAATGTGAATGGCCGAGAAGCACCTAAAGAAATGTTCAGCATCCTTGGTCATCAGGAAATGCAAATCAAAACAACCCTGAGATTCCACTTCACACCAGTCAGAATGGCTAAAATAAAAAACTCAGGTGATAGCAGATGCTGGCAAGGATGTGGAGAAAGAGGAACACTCCTCCATTGTTGGTGGGATTGCAAGATGGTGCAACCACTCTGGAAAACAGTCTGGCGGTTCCTCAGAAAATTGGACATATCACTACCTGAGGACCCAGCTATAACACTCCTGGGTATATATCCAGAAGATGCTCTAACACATAACAAGGACATATGCTCCACTATGTTTATAGCAGCTTTATTTATAATAGCCAGAAACTGGAAAGAACCCAGATGCCCTTCAACAGAGGAATGGATACAAAAAATGTGGTATATTTATACAATGGAATATTACTCAGCTATTAAAAACAATGAATTTGATAAATTCTTATATAAATGGATGGAACTAGAAAATATCATCCTGAGTGAAGTAACCCAATCACAAAAGAACATACATGGTATTCACTCACTGATTATTGGATTTTAGCCCAGAAGCCTGAAATACCCAAGATTCAACTCACAGATCACATAAAGCTCATGAAGAATGACCAAGTAGGGGGGGCTTCAGTCCTCCTTAGAAGGAGTAACAAAATACTCAAGGGTGCAAATATGGAGACACAGTGCAGGACAGAAACTGAAGGAGAAACAGACCATTCCACCTGGATATCCATCCTATGTGCAGTCACCAAAGGTAGAGGTTGCTGTGGATGTCAGGATGTACATGCTGGCAGGAGCCTGATATAGCTGTCTCCTTAGAAGTCTGCAAGAGTCTGACATACTCAGAGGCAGAAGCTCACAGCTAACCATTAAACTGATCATGGGGTTCCCAATGGAGAAGATAGAGTGAAGGCTGAAGGAGTTGAGAGGATTCGCGACCCCATGAGGAAAGCAACAATCCCAACCAACCAGAGCCCCAGGGTCTAAACCACCAGCCTGGGAGCGCTTAGGGAGGGACCCATGGCTCCAGCTATATATGCAAGGGAGCTATATATAAGTGGGAGAAGAGATCCTTGGTCCCATGAAGGCTGGACATCGTGGGGGGGGATATTCGAGGGTGGGGAGGTGAGGTATGGGGGAGGGTGGGTGGGGGTACACCAACATGGAGGCAGGAGGATGGGGGAAGGGATAGTGAGTTCCTGGGAGGGAGGGGGAAATGGGGTAAGGAGAGAATATCTGAAATGTAAAATAATTTCCAATTAAAAAAAAAAAAAACCTAAAAACACGCGCTCGCGCGCGCGCACACACACACACACACACACACACACACACACACACTCGCACCTCTTGCCTTTGAATCAAGTTACCCACTACAATGGGCAAGCTTGAGAATAGGCCCCCTGGAGCTGAAAATTTCAGTTTCCAAACAATTGAAATGATTTCATTATATAACTGTCTGTTATATAATGTATTATATCTGGATAAGATTGAAGGTAAATAAAGTTTACAGAAATCAGATTAGGCTTCTAAAGAATTAGATTAAAACTGTGAAAACCATGGACTGAGCACATACATTTGTGTAACTACTGTCCTATCGATATGGATTTAGACACCTTTGTGTGTTCTAATTTACTCTTCATCATGCTTTAATACAGCAAAATTTAGCCTTAGAGTTCTGAAAAATAAAATAAAAAGACCACTCCAAGAAGGCATGTGTCTTTGGAAACTTTCAGGGGAATGGAATCTTGATGAAGACCAACTGATATTTGGTCTCCACATTTCCAAGTGTGATATTCACTTTGGCTTGTGAATCCATCAGACCTGACTACCTCTGATCCACACAGCTGGTGGTAGAAACGCATATACCAAGTGTCATGCCCTTGATTCAACAGCCACGGCTGGGTTAATACTATTTCTACATGTATGTCTTTCTGGATTATCTTAGTCTTTTTTTTTTTTTTTTTTTTTTTTTTTACATTTTTGAGAACTTTATTTATGAACATTGCATCTATATTACACTTCTCCCTCCTTTCCTTCCTTCCTCCCCTCCCTCCCTCCCTCCTCCCTTCTTTCCTCCCTCCCTCTGTT
>JAJTUV010005135.1:0-11522 GCA_021653895.1 Mastomys natalensis
GGCAGGGAAAACTTTAATCAAAATGTATTATATGAAATTAACTATTTTGAGTAAAAGATAAAATCAGTTATTTCTCATCCTTATATTTTATCTCAACATTTTATTTATGTATAAGCAATATTCGGTTTCAAATAAGCCTTGAATTTTCAATAACTATTGTAGCTTTTCAGCATGTCCTCAGTTATGCTTGTTTTTTTGCATTATTTATGGTTTACTTACCTCTTAGCTGACCTTTATAGATCAAACAAGTGAAATAAACTACAATAATCTAATAGTATGCTAAACTAAGCATCAGTTCTTATACATTATAAATCATAATCTATTCCAGTTATTACATTGATATTAAAGTTAGAAGGTAGTGTAGTATAAAGAGTACCAGTTAGTTTTCATTGCCAATTAGCTGTCTGTTTTGGACTATACCTTAGAGTAATCTATCTTCTCTTATGCATGTCTATGTTTCTACTTATTCAGATTAAAACAGTATTTACACTAATATATTTAAAAGGTCATGGAAGTTAATAAATTATTCATTGAATAAAGATTCTAGAAGATTAGACTTGCTCATTCAATATGTAGTGTTAAATTAATAAATCATGCTTAAGTGCAATTAAGTAATACTCCCTTAATTTCTGATGCTTCTAATTTATGTAGATGTTTTCAAAATGACCAAAGCATTAAAAACTGCTCTGGAGAAAATTGAAGATATTTGCTATATCCAACACTTTGTTGAGTATCTTTATTGAGGATATTTCTTGAGGTTAAAGTTCTGAGACCACACTATAGTTATAAATTGCACTACCTTTAACCCACTTTTCACTCAGAGTTTTGTGAACAGGTGGTTGTTATTCTGCATAGGATATTAAAATAGAAAAAAATCATAGTCTGTATGTAATTGGTAAGACAGGAAGTTGCTCAGTGACAAAAGTTTCATTGAATAAATTCATGGCTTGGCAAATTAGCATTCTCCCCTCACCACTGCAATAATCCTACAGTCTTATGCCAATGAAGGCTGAGGTCCCTATTTATAATGGGATAATCTGAGATAAATACTTTGCATTATATCTGACCATAAATACTTTCAAAATCTCTTATAGCTCAAAGGCAAAATGTAGACTACTCAGGTTTCATATTGGTACTTGGTAGAAAACAGTTTTGTCAGATTATGTGTGTGTGTGTGTGTGTGTGTACATGCACAAAGAGGGCTGAGATAAATATCAACTTTCATTGCACGTGTACAGGCCACATAATTTTCAAAGCATGGTCTGTCAGTGGCTAATGCACCCAAGCAGGCTAGTGTGTCATGCTAGCCACGTCCAGGGACCTGTCTGCCTCTGCCTCCCCAGGTGTAGCATTAAAGTTCATGCCACTATTCAAGGATTTGTTTTTCTAAACATGAGTTCTAAGGATGAAAGTCAGTTCTTTACATTTTTACAGCAGGACAATCCCAACAGCCTTTTCTCCCTGGTGTTCTATCAAATCTCTTCATTATAAAATCTTTTTTCTTAGTTCCATTTTAAAAGCCACAAGTTCAGTTATAGAAGTTTTATGGAAGGGACTCCACTGTATCAGTAGCCTTTCTCAGAAATGGTTATGAAGATGTTATTATAATAAATACAACATGCATTTAGCAAGAAAATTATACTATATAACAAAACCTGATTGAAAATTTCACATCTGAAATAATAAGGAGCCTCGCTCTTTTCAAAACTGAATTCAGGCTATATGATAAAAGAATTTGATTAAGGTGTGGAAATTGAAAGGAGTACTCCGAAAACATCACTTGGGTCTTTCTTGCATTACTTGTTTTTAATTTATGGTTTGAGTAAATGAAAAGGTTTGCAAAAGTAAATGCAAGGGCATCCATTATTGCTATCCAATAAAACATTTCAACCTCTGTGCCTCTGTGGTAAGGGAAAACATTTATGTTATACAATAGTGTCATGCCACACTAGTTTATATTGCCAAGCAGTATATTGACTTTATCTATTATTTGAATGGCGGTATTCTACAATGCAGAAACTTTCAAAACTAGATATCAATTATCTGATTTTTCTCCTTTTAATTTATTATACCATGTCTTATTTCAAATTGGAATGGAAAAGTACAACTCTCTTCAGATAGCTGTAGCTTTTTTACCTAATGATCCGATAATTAGTGCTTGTTTGATGGCTGCTTGTACTGTTTTTTCCAACTCAATAGGAAGTTGTCAGTGCTTTTATGGAGAAGCAATATTTTCTCTTGTTCTGAATTTCTCACCCGATCAGCAGCTAATATAGTATTTTCTGTAACAATTAAATTAAAGTGCTAGAGATTTGTTTCTCCATATGTTCAATTTGTTTGATTAAGTAATGCCTTAAAGGGCTGTTTTAATAAGGTAAGTGCTTTACCTGCAGGAGCTAGGCTTTCCTTGCTAAGAGGTGAGTGGCTTCCTGCCATTACATTTTCAGGCAAAAATGACAGCAATGCATGCCTTATGTAGGAGGTGAAGAAAAACAAAACAAAACATAAAAACACTTTCATCTATATTCGCTAAATTCTCAAGACTAAACACCAGAAGAATGCTGTGTTATTATACAGAAAACAATACTTGAATTGTAGATAATGCATTAAAGTTAAAGGGAAAGTTAAAGGTTAGTGCTCATGAGTACAATTGAAGAGCATAGCATGTATCATATGTATAAAATCAATGTCTATGCAATAATTCAGTTGCAAATTCATAGTGTATTTCAGCGAATCTAAGTGAATTCTATTAACCCAGAGCAAGGTTAATAATTACTTTCTTACATTATAGGTTATCAACTTCCAAATCAAACCTAATATTTAAAGATGTAAAATTTTTTTTTTTTTAATATTAGATTTCTGATAAAATTTCACTACAGGGGAAAAAATTCCTTATGGAAACTATCACTTAAAATTCATCTGTTTATACATAGGATGGGGTTCTTGATGTCATACTACCATCCCTCAATAAATAGTAGACAATGTGAATAAAGTAGCCTTTAAAAATAAGTAGTGTTGATAGGAGTCTATAATCACTGCAAAAAGGGAATCCTTTATAAGGTATAAATTCACTATTTCTGGTTTTTGTTCCTGCATTTCCTTCAGGCAAGAATAATTCTGGGTTAAAAATTTTGAGACAAAAAATGGAGCAGAGACTGAAGGAAAGGCCATTCAGAGACATCACAGCCAATCATAGAACTGAGCCCAGAGACCCCAAGAGAAGAGCTAGGGGAAAGATTTGAAGGAGCCGAAGGGGATTTGCAATCCTGTAAGAAGAACAATATCAACTAACTGGACAACTCAGAGCTCCCAGGGACTAAACCACCAAAGAATATTCATGGAGGGATCCATGGCTCCAGATATATATGTAGCAGAGGAGGCCTTATCTAGCATCAATGAGAGGGGAGGCCCTTGGTCCTGTAGAGGCTTGACGCCCTAGTATGGGGGATGTTGCTGCTGGAGTAGGTGAGTATAGTGAAGGAGCACCCTCATAGAGGCAAAGGAGAGGGACATGGATGGGGAGTTTGTGGAAGGGAAAATGGAAAGGATACAACATTTGTAATGTAAATAAATAAAATAGCCAATAAAAATTCAACATTTCCTACGCTTTGGCCTGTGTATTGCCTGGATTTAAAGAGCATAAGCAGCCTCATTGATTCAGGAGATCATTAGATTATAGGAGTATTTTATAATTTCTTGAGTATACAAGAGCACAATATCAGATGCTATTGTGTAGCAGAATTTTTCTTGGGAGACCAGGAACACACCAGTCTACTCATGCAAAGAAGGTAACTCACCAGATTCTAACATAATGACTGTACAAAATACAACTTGGTGAATAAGTGAATTATTATTGGGATCACTAATAACAGTTTGAGTGAGAGATTCTTTACAAGCTGTGGTTCTCAACCTTCCTAATGCTGAGATCCTTTAATATAGCTCACAAGGTGAACCCCAAACATAAAATTACATAACTATAACTTCATAACTGTATTGTTGCTGCTGTTTAGAATCCTAATGTAAATAGATGATATGCAGGACATCTGATATGCAACTCTCTTTGGATTGAGAACCACTGTGATGACTCAAAAGCGGCTGTCACAGAAAAACCCACCTTGAAAAAGTCCACCTTAAAAGTCCACCTTAAGAGGGACAAAGACTCATAAAAGATGCAAGCCTTCAGCTTTCTGCACAGCTTGTAGGCTGCTAGCTTCTCTGCATTCTGGCTTCTCAGAGCATATTCTCCCTTTAGTTCCTCATTCTTATTTATGTCTCTGGAAAGGGGCCCTAAACATGTTTCAAGTTTATATTCTCCCTGACATTTGAACTTTATTCATCATTTTAGGCTAATGATCTTTCTTCTCCATACTGAGAAAATATTTCAATTCAAAGGAAAGTGCCTTATAACAAGTAAGACAAAATAAAAATATCTAAAAATTGAATGGATATGCCTTTGGATCTTTCAAGCATTGATGAGTTGAAGATAAAAAAAAAACACATAACCTCTTTCCAATTTGGTAAGTCTTGGAAACGCAATTTAAACAAGTTTTAGATATATGACTGGGCTAAATAAAATCATGCTTCTATTCTGAATAGTAGGTTAAGGCACTCAGTGAGTACTTGGTCGACATAGTAGGCATACAGAAAGAATTCCTTTGGTAATTACTTAACTGTCCATAAACTGGAAGCAAACCTATACAATAGTAACTTTTAAACACACAATAGGAACTAAGATTGCAAAGCAAAAGGCAGGCTGACTTCATAGGCTTCAAGGGTAACAAATGAAATATTAGCTTTTGTATGTGATAAGCAAAGGAGCTGACAGACAAAAATATATGTGGGGATAGGTAGGGATGCCGTGCATCTCAGGGAGCCAGTCCTGAGCAAGAGTGAAGTGAAAGTGAGTCCAAATGCTGAAAATTTCATCTTAAGACTGGTAGGAATGGACCTGCATGTTCCAGGCCACATAAGCCTTATAATTCCCACCATTGCCATTCTTGAAGCAGTCATGTAGCCTGGTGGTCAAATGACAGGTTAAACTTCCACTCTCTATATAAGGAAATGTCCAGCAAGCACCTGGAATT
Source organism: Mastomys natalensis (assembly GCA_021653895.1). Lineage (NCBI taxonomy): Eukaryota > Metazoa > Chordata > Mammalia > Rodentia > Muridae > Mastomys > Mastomys natalensis. Next base: position 5,085 of record JAJTUV010005135.1, read on the forward strand.
TCTCTTTATGCAAATGAAGAATTGCCCACATATTGACACTAGCCAATGATGTACACTCACCCTCAAGACCCCTACCATATCCTTAAGATTTATATAGCCCTTATTGCCCCCAATAAAGAAGAGCTATTTTCCCTAAAAAACATCTCCAGATAAGTCTCTTCTTTCTTCCATACTCTCTCTGACTGAGTCTAACCCACCTGGCCGGACTATACTTCAATTCTTCCAGTCTGCCTGGTGCCTGAGTACCCAGAGGGTAAAAGCAGACCTGGGTAGGCAAATATACAAGAAATCAACTGAATTTTACAAACATACTTAAATCTGAGTTCCGAAAAGTTATCATTTCTATTCGTGAATGTCCTTCTAGTAAAATTGGAAAAAAGAAACAGAGACTGCTTAAAGCAAACATTATAAGAGCCCATTTGCCACCCTTGCTCTGCATGAGTAGAGACCAGCAGCAGCCAGGAACAGATAGGCATCTCCCTGCAACCTGGCTTCTGAAAGCACCTGAATCACACCGATATGAGTCCACATTATCTGAACAAAGATGAATTCTTAGTGGGAGACACAGATGAGAAAAAATGTGGGCAGAACAGGTAGAAAACAGTATGGAGCAAGAATTCTGAGCAAAGATGCTGGGCACTTTAGATTTCAAAATGAAAACAAAGTAATTTCTTCTATGAGCTGAAGGGATTTGAAAACAGTTAGATAAAGGGATAATAAATCTTAGAAATTAATTACTATCTACATTTAACTCCACAGAGACATGAAAAAAAGATGCATTTCCATCTGAAATGAAATACAGCTTTAACCATGTCTGTAGAGTAATTTGGACATAATATCTACCACATCATCAAAAACATTGAGACACAAAGTTAAGCAAGATTAACTATTCTCTGTGAAGATATGAAATGGCCAATTTAAGCAAGGATAAGAATATTCATATTCTAATGGTACCTTCTGTAAATTAACAGTAATAAATAATGTAGAGGAATATTAATCCCTCAACCTGGCAACATGGCTGCTCTGGCAAGGGATCACATCTAAAGACCTTCTAGGTCTGTGTCATCTGGCTGGAATACAGACAGTCATTTAATGTCAGGATACAGAGACAAAGAGGTCTCTGAGTTCAAGGCCAGCCTAGTATACAGTGAATCTCAGATTTAAAAAAAAATAGTAAGGACCTGGTTTTGTGGCACTCTCCTTTAATCTCAGCACCAAGGAGACAGAAGCAGGCAGATCTCTAAGTTCTAGACAAACACTTAGTTTGTGTCAGTGAGTTAAGGTGCAGTGGAATGGAGTGGAGTTGGTAGCAGTTCATTTTGCAGACTTAAGAGGCTGTTTTCTACAGGGACAGATGTAAAGAGACAGTTTACAGAGAGAACAAGCTAGACACAGGTGAAGACAGAACAAGCCAGATAATGAAATGGAGCCAGAAGATTAGAACATATCTCCAAGTTAGCATGAGGCCAAGATTTTTTTTTTTTTACTTTGAAATATGCTAAGAATATTTAATTTGTAGCCATCTTATTATCACTGAAATACATAGATAAAATTGCTAAATCTTGGATTTTTTTACATCTCAAATGCTTTGTCACAGCTTAAACAACTTTCAGTTCAAATAGCCCCTGCAAATAGAACATACATTACCAATGGATGAGTGGGTCCTCAAATGGTCTTCATGTACCTCTCATACCTCCCACAAGGGAAAAATCTACCTCAGTTAATTTCCTATTCCAAAGCCTAGCCTAACCTGTAGAAAATGGATCCCATAATACTCAGTGAGTCTGTAAAGCTCTGAACATGATATGGTATGACAAGCATTGCCAGCCAGCACACAATTACAACGTAGAAGCCTAAAATGCAACCACTTCTGTATTAAGAAAAAAAAAAAAAAAGATGTGTGTTTCTAGCTGGTGAGTCAGAAGTGCCAGAAGAGATGTTATATGTTCTAAATGCTTCAGGGTATAAGAGAACAGGCAGCCAAGGGAATACTAAAGAGGTAGTGCCAACAATTATTGATAATTTGGCTAGGCCTTGAAAGAACATGAATTTCATTGTGTGTAATGAGGACTACGTGGTAGGTAGGCATAACATCGCATTCAGAAGACTAACAAACCTATTTAGAATAATAATCATGGTATTTGAAAGAATTTGTAAATGTTGCTTGAAAACAAATCTATGGGAATAAAGAATATTGTTCTATTTGTGTCTAATTGGTTGTTGCATTGCTGGAATTTTGCTTAAGCAATAAACAGTAGAAACATTTGTTTTTATTTTGTTAATTTTTTAAATAATCTGCTAATAAGGTCCAGGAGAAATATGGCTGTGAATGGGATGAGAGCAAAAACATGGATATCAAGTAAATATCAGAGGATACCACAATGTTGAATTGATAAGATATTATATGAGATTAGGTAACTGGTGGCAAATACATATGCAGATTTACATTGAATAAAATGTGTACCCCTTCTCCACAAGAGATTTTCCTTGACATTTTTATGTTAAAGTAGACCTCACTATTTAAAAATTTCAGCTATAGTCAACAAAAAGTGTATTATTTTAATGTCTTGATTGAATATTGTTTGTGTAGAGCATTTTTAATTATTATTTATTCTAGTTGAGTTTCCTAGGAAGTAATTAGGATAAAGTTTTGACACAGTTATGGAGATGTAGAAAATTGAGGAAAAGAAGTAAGAATGTAACCTTGACTGTGTTCCTATAATAAATAAAAAACATTATAGTTGACTATTATTTCAATTCCCTGTATATTGAATTAAATTAATTTAAAAAAGCAACACATCGTGAAGCATTAATTCAGAAGTTTGAGACATATATGTACCTATTCCTTAACTTATAGTAAAGGGGTTAACAGGATATCAGAAATAAAGGAAATGAATTAAAACTAAAATCACAGTACATGAAACTATTAAATACATTTAAAAATAATAAAATAGCTTTATCTACTCCATTTGAAAGGTCTTCAGTTCATTTAACTAGCTCAGAATGATATCAATGTAATTTAATTTTATTAGAACTGAAAATACATTCGAGTAATAGGAAAATTATTTTATTTGATTAAATTTAAGATAATATAACCTAAGTAACCATATAAATTATGTATTGAAATTATATACTTTTTTTTTAACCTAAACAATGAGCAAAATGTAATAAAAGATTGAGCCAGATAAGAATTCAACTACTGGTTCAATAAAATTGCTAGCAAGATAACTGATTTTGTACAGTGGGTCTGTGTGTCTTGATAAGTAAAACTAATTAGTATAAGCCCTTTGTTTGAATATTAGCTTAAGAAAGTTATTGAGAAGTTACAAAAAAGCAATTCATAATTTTAAGATAGAAAGGATATTAGTGTAAAGAGTCTATGAATGTTATAAATCTGAATGTCTCAAAGATTTTGCAGTTCAAAGTTTATATAATATAATATGTATGTCATGGTTAAGAATGTCAATACAATCCTAAGAAACAATATGAATAGCTTTTGATAAAGTATTTTCATAAAACAGGTCTAAGAGATAGCTCAGTGTTTAGGAATTCAAGCCAAGTGATATGCCCTATTTCAAAACACAAAAAGAAATGGACAGTGTTTGAGGAACAATAATGACGATTTTTCTCAGGCTTATTATCATAAATAGAGATAAAACATACATTTTCTGTACTTTCAGATTCTCTTTCTCATCACTACCACCTGCAAGAGAATAAAACTAAAATTCATTCATTGATATGCTCATGTGGTTCTTGTTTGGGCTTTAGACCTTCAGCACACCTTTGTAGAGTACAAGGGACCTCTCAAATAAACACAAATAGTCAAAGAACAAGGAAGGCAATAAACAAAGTTCCATAATCACTCCCATGATCACTGTTTTCTAAGGGCTTATCAGGATGACCAAATATCTGAGTCTACGTCTCTGTCCAAGCCCAAAGTCATTTTCATTCTTGAAGCCAACTTCTTTGTTCTAGCCTAAGATTTAGATTCCTGCCTGAAGCCCATTTCCTTGTCTTTGGTAAATGTCAGATTCTTGCCAAGCAACCCCAAAAGCTCTCTGCCTCTTCCCCTTTTTTATTTCATAAACAAGACTGAGTCTGTCTTAGGTCATTCTGGCAAGAATGCCTTATTACCTGTTGTGGAATATGCATCATTCAAAGCATTGTACTTCTGTCTTAGGTTGGTAAGGCTCTGTGCAGAATTGTACCCATCCTTGACTTGCCACGCCTGTTACATTAATAACTCTGTCTCGGGGGTCCATTTTCAGTTTAAACAGAATTCTTATAACTACTCTCTGTTTACCCCGAGGCCTTTTACCTCAGTTATGTACACCAGTGCCTCTTTACTCCCTGGAAACTCTAGGAAATTGCCTGTTTTACAAGCTCTACCTACTGTCCTTGCCCCCCATGTGCTTGTAAAACTAGCAGTTTTAAAAAATGCTTTCTAGCCCCTTAGGGGACACTCTTTTGGGTCACTCCAAGCTCTAAAGAAGCAGAATGTATCCACCCCTGGTCTGTATTTCCTTACCGTATTAGTATCTCAGTTCACCCAATAAACTGAAGAATTCTATGCTTTTCTCCAACACTTATACAGGGACTGCCAGTCAATGGCCCTTCCCCTGGAATAAACCTGGAGTTATTGATGTGTGCTATTGAGTTGGCAGCAAGTGGGTTGAGTCATAGCCTCTGTCTATCTCATCAGATCTCCACTTAGATGAGGAACACCATTCAATATTCTGTCATCCCTGGTGATCCAAAACAAGCTCATTTTCCTGGAGTCCGTGGTTCTGCAAAGCTAAAAGTCCCTGCTGAATAGGAGAAAAAGAGTTTTTTGTCTCTCTTCTCAATGAAGAATGCTTTAGGTTGTAATCTAGTTAGACCAGGGAGAGGAGTGGATTAAAATCGGACATGACCTGGTAAGTGGAACATGACCTCTGAGGTGACGCCAATATACAATGCTCACTGTAGTCTCCTATGAGTTCATGGCTTATTCCTCTCCTTAGCCTCTGATCTCTATTTTCCTCATAGTAATGACTGCACCTTGTCTCTTAAGCTTTTTTTCAGAACAAATTAATGAGCTGAACCAGGATCAATTAGTGAGCCAGAGGCTCCTAACACAATTCCCTCAGGTCTGTTATCATCATTGCACTCTTGAGCCCCTGCTTGGGACCAGAATTCAAAGTCTTCAATTTTCCAACTTTCCTATATAGGAGGGAATATCTTAGGAGTACAACCCTCATCCTTTATCATCAATAAAATGGTGGAATATTAGATTCCCAATGTGGGCACCAATAAGACAATGCTGACAGCAATATTTAGGGTTCTAGGTGTTCCACTTATTTTTTCATTTCACTAGATGACTTGTTTTTTTCTGGGAAAAGGAACACTAAATAATTTCTAGGAAGGGTTTTACAGCAGTCAAAACCTGAGTACTTCCAATCACAATAGATAGTCTGTCCTCAAACCCGACAGGGTCCCCATGCTAACTGCTTGGTTGCTGCAGCATATCTTCCCACTGTTATTTATCCCTATAGAACCCAGAAAGCTCTTGTAGCTGGACTTGATACGTTAAGGTGGCAAAACACATCATCATCATCATCATCACATCATCATCATCATCATCATCTTTTCTTTTCAAGGGAGTGGCCGTGTTTAGTGGTTTCTTGCTGTGCCTTCTTTGTGACTTTACTCAATAATTGTTAAAAACAAACAACAACAAACAAACAAACATAACTGTAACAAACAATTTTATTGTGAACCTGAAAGATAATTAAAAGTTTTATGTTCCCCATCCTGAGCCAAGAATGTATACCAGCTGGTTCACAGGCTCCATGTTCCAGGAACTGCTAATCACGAAAAGAAGCAAAAACTAAAAATACAGGTCAGCTGGGTCGTCCCAGGAACTGGCGACCACAAAGAAAAGCAGAACTAAATAGTTTACCCATCTGATATGAATCCTGGAAGGTTCTTTCATAGCAGTATGCAGTTTTATGTGATGATGCATCCTTCTAGCTCCTTAATTTGTGTTTTCATGAATCACATTATTTACTATAATACACACACACACACACACACACACACACATGCACACACTCACACAATTCTCACTAGAAAAATATGGAAACCATTCACAATCCTACCATAAATGGAAGTAACACAATAACATAATACAAACTGCCATCTTTCTATGACATTTATAAATATCATCTTCAGATCAGTATCCAACTATGTATAATGGTCTTTTCATATGTACTATGTCTGCTTCATCTATTTTTCTCATCTACACATGTAAGTTTCATGTCTATTTATGACACTGATGATTTTTCTGTTTCCTACATTCAGCAAATAAATTCCCCAAACCAAATACAAAGCCAGAAGAAATTCAAATCTCTTCCTTCTCTTTTTCCAATACAATCCAAAACCAATGGACCTACTATT
>JAJTUV010005136.1:0-10945 GCA_021653895.1 Mastomys natalensis
TTGGTTTTTGTTTCTGTTCTGGACTTTTTTTTTTTTTTGTTTAAAATTTTCTACTAAATATTTTTCACTGAAAAAAAATTTCTCTAAAAAATTTTCTGAAAAATTTTTTTGGAAAGTTAAATTATTTTTGGAAAAAACAGTTTTGGAAAATTGAAAAATTGTTGGAAAAATGTGATGGGAAAAAAAAAAATAGTGAAAAATTTATACAAAATTACAAAAAAGTGAAAAAGTTAATTACATAATTACAAAATTAAATAAATTATGAAAAAGTTGAATTTTTTTTTAAGAAATTTCCTGATAATAAAGTTCAAATTGAAAGAAGTTAAAAAAAATTCTCTGAAGATTGTGAATTATTGGAAAATTTCTGATGAAATTGATATATCCATGGAAAATTTGATAAAATTGAAGACATGGTTGAAAAGACCAATAAAATGTAGAAAATGGAGAAAAATTTGCTGAAAAACATAAGACAATTTGGAAATTTTTAATTAAAATGGCAACAAATTAAAAAAAAATTTGAAAAAGTTGAATTCATAAAAAGTATCTTAAAGAATTAAAAAATGAAAAGAGAAAATGTAATATTGAGAATTAAAAGATATTCTAAAGGAAATCTGATTAAAATGAATATTTGGATGAAAATTTAATTTGATAATTGTTATAATTGTTGAAAAAAAATTTGAAAAAAATTATTAAAGTGAAAAATTTTGAATGAAAAATGAGAAAACATGGAATTTTGAAATATTTGAAAAAAAAGAATAAATTAGAAAAAAATTTAAGTTTTATAAAATTATAATTTTAAAAAATATAACTTAGAAAAATATTACTTATAATAAAAATTAGTGAATTTAGAAATGAATTTTTTAAAAATCTAATATTTAAAAGAAATAAAATTCTTAAAATAAATGACTGATAAAAAAATTATGTGCAATTTTAGTTATAAACTAAAACTTTGATAAAAATTATGAAAACAGTTAAAGGGAATATAAAATAATGGAAAAATTAAAAATAAATTAGAAAAATGTTGAATTTGAATTCTAATAAAATTTGAAAAGAATAATTCTTTGAAAATGATGTAATTAAAAAAAACTTAATAAAATTTCTGATAAATTGAATATTGACATGGAATAAAACTGAAAAGACTGAAGTACATTGTGGAAAAATCTAGTGATAAATATTAAGATAAATTCTTAAAAATTTGAAAATACTAAAACATTTAGGAAAATTTTCAACTGAATGGTAAACAAATAAATAAAAATTTTGAAAAAAATACAAAATTTGTAACAAAAAAATATACATAAAAAATTGATATTGAAAATTTTGATAAACTTGAAGACATTGTGGTAAATCTAATGACTCAAATCAGATAAATAGTGAAAATATGATGAAAAAAATAGCAATCACACATGGAAAATTGATTATCAAATGATGATGAACTACAAAAAAATATTGAAAAGGTTGAAATTTTTAAGCAATATTCCTAAATAAATTGAAAATTAATATAAAGAAAAAATTCATTTATATTGAAGTGAATTTAAGTAAACATTTTGATAAAATGGATATTTAGACCAAAAAAGTTTGAGAAAATTGAGTATATTGTTGAAAAAATAATAATGAAAAAATTAAGATAACTTGTTGAAAAAAATACAAAACATTGAAAATTTATTTAAAATGATTCAGAAATACAGCATTAAAATGTAATGAAAAAACTTTGAAAATCATTAAACATAAACTTTTCTTAAAAATTTGAAAATTGACAAGGAAAAAATTCTTTAAATTGAATGTGAAATAAGGGAAAGTTTATGATAAAATTTAATATTTTCATGGAAAATATGTTTGTCAAGTTTTTGACAATACGTAAAAAACTATTCATGAAAATTTAGATAAAATAGTGAATTTTGATGAATAAAAAAAGGAATACATGTGAAAAAGTTTGATTAAATGATCAAATGCATAAAAATTTGTGAATTTTTCTAATCTTTAAAAGATCATTTCCTAAATAAATTGAAGACTGACTAGAAAAAAAATTCCTTTTTTTTTTAAAATGTGATTAAAGGAAAACTCTTGCTAACACTGAATATTTGCACGGAAAAAATGTTTGTAAATATAAACAATTTTGAAGAAACTGTTGTGAAGTTAAGTTCGTGAAAAAATTGATGAAAAATGGAAAAATATAGAAAAATTTGAATAAAATTAATTGCAAATTTAAAGACGTATTGAAAATGTGGAATTTTGCCGGGCGTTGGTGGCGCACGCCTTTAATCCAGAACTTGGGAGGCAGAGGCAGGCGGAAATTTTGAGTTCGATGCCAGCCTTGGGTCTTTCAGGGCGTGAGTTCAGGACAGCCGAGCTAACAGAGAAACCCTGTCTCGAAAAACCAAAAAAAAAATAAAAAAAAAAAAAAGAGGTGAAATGTGGAAATTTTTTTATCAAAATATCCTACCCAAAAAATTGAAAATTGACGAAGAAAAATGTTACTTATGGGAAACCCGAATAAAAATGATTTAAGAAAATTTCTTTAAAATAATTCGGGTATATTGTATGGAAAAATATTTGGTAAAATTTAAAAATATTGAAAAAAAACTAGTGATGATAGTAAAAATAAATAAATTAAAAAAATTGTTGATTAAAATGTTTTTTAAAAAAAAATAAGAAAAAATTATGAAAATGTGTGAATTTATAAAAAAAAAATTACAAAAATTCGAAATTGCAAGAAAAATTTTTTATGAACCTGAATATGATTTAGGAATAAATTTCTGAAAAAAATTGGTATTTGCATTAAAAAATGTTTGAGAAAATTTTTTAGACATTGTTGAAAAAAATAGTGATGGAAATTAAGGTAAAACATTACAAATATTTAATTTAATTAATATAAAATACTCATGGGGAAAAAAAATTTGAATAAAATAATTACTACTAAAAAAATGTCTGAAAGAGTTGGATCAATTTAAAAAAATTTCCAAAAAATGAAAATTGACTGCAAATAAAATTTTCGTGAAATTTGAATGGGGGTTTAAGGAAACTTTCTGACAAAAATTGGATACTTTGCATGGAAAATTGTTTGATAAATTTAAGACACTGTTGAAAAAACTAGTGATGAAAATTAAGATAAATTTGTGAAAATTTGATGAAAAAAACACAAAAACACACAAGGGAAAGGGTTTTTTTAAAAAATGACAAATACAAAAAAGTATGAAAAAGATGAATTTTTGAAGAAAAAAGAAGTTTCCTTAAAAAATTTAATATTGACACAAGGTTTAATTTTTTATGCATTTGAAGTGATTTAAGAAAAAAATTTTTGATAAAATTGGGAAAATTGGCATACCAAAGAGATTTAATAAAAATCCATGAATTCTTGAAAAAACTGTGGTGAAAATTACTATAAACAATGTAAAACGAATACAAAATTGGAATAAAATAAAAAACACATTTGAAAAATATTTGTTTTTAAATAATGACCCCAATTTTAAAATATATTAAAACATTGAATCTCTTAAAAAACCCAATTCCTAAAAAACTTGAAAATTGAAAAGAAAAAAAATTCTTATGAAAATTTAATGTGATTTAATAAAACTTCAGAAAAATTGAATAATTTGGTTAAAAAATGTTTAAAAAAATGAAAAGACACGTTGTAAAAATTTGTGATGAAAAATTAGGTTTAATATAAAAAATTTGATTAAAAAATTCAAAAGTGTTTTAAAAGTAAAGTTTTAAAAAAATTACAATTTTCATGAAAAAGTTGAAAAAAAATGAAAAGTCAAAAAATTTTGTAAAAAAAGTTCACAATTTGCAAGATAAATTTTAATGAAATTTGAAGGTGATTTAATCAAATTTCTGATAAAATTGAATTTGTACATGAAATTTTTGATAGCTTGAAGACATTGATGAAAAAAAAAATATGATAAAACTTAAAATAAATATAGAATATTTTTTTTGGGCAATAGCCTTGCATATAAGGGGGGTTATGATAAAAATGAAAAATTATAATATAAGAAAAAAATGGAAAAACTATTTAAAAAAAATTCCCTAGAAAAATTTTAGATGACATGGGAAAAATTTGTTGTTTAAATGATGTTATTTTGGAAAAATTTGATAAAATTGAATAAGTGCACTGAAAGAAACTGTTTCATAATTTTTTAGACAATGTTCAAAAATTATGTGATAAAAAATTTAGAGGAAAAATAGAAAAATTTGATAAAAAATCATATGTAAGAAGATTGAATAAAATTTAAGGCAAACTGGAAAAAAAATAGAAATAGTTTAAAATTGTATTTTAAATAATTCCTAGAAATAATTGAAGATTGATTAAATAAAATTTCTTACAAAAACTGAATGTGATTTCAGAAATTTAAATTTCTGATAAATTGAATTATATGCAGAGAACATGAGTTTGTAATTTGAAGAATTGTTGAACAAAAAAGTGGAAAATATTAATGATAATATAAACAAATTTGATTAAAACTAAAAGGTAACGCTAATAAAGAGATTTGATTAAGGTGTGAGAAACTCAAAAAAAAGAGTAGGCAAAAATTGAAACAGTGTTTTTAAAATAATTCCTAATGATATTGAAGATTGACATAGAAAATATTTTCTATTGAATTGAATGTGATTTTTGGAAATTTTTGATAAAATTGAATATGTGATGAAAAATGTGTCTAATAAATTTCAAAGGCATGTTGAAAATAATTATTGCTAAAATAGAAGATAATTATAGACAAAAAATAGGAAAATAAAACATAATGCAATATAAGGAAGCTTGATTAATGATGACAAACACACAAAAGCTACGAAAAAATTGAAAAACAGTTTTTTAAATAATTTTCCTTGAAGATTACAAAGGAAGACATTTCTTATGAAAGTATTATATGAGTTACAGAATAATTTCTGAAAACTTGAATTTGTACACAGAAAAAATTGTTGGATAATTTTGAACCATTGTTAAAATACTAGTGTTAAAATTTATGATTACATATAGAAAAATTTAATGTTAAAATATAATGCATATAAGGAAAATTTAATTAAAATTATGACCAACAAAAATACTAATAAAAATGCAAAAATTTTTTAATAACTCCTAAAAAAATGAAGGTTGACAGGAAAACATTCCCTATGAAGTTTAATTTTGATTGCAGAAAAAATTATTATAAATTAAAATAGGGTTTACTGAAATGAGTGTTTGATAAACATAAATGCACTTCAGAAAAAAAATGGTTAAAAAATTCGATATTTATACAAAAGTTAGATAAATCAATTTACATATAAGAAAAACTTGAATATATTGATGACACAGAAAAATATGAGAAAAAATTTAAATTATTAAAATAATTTCAGGTGATTTGTAGATTTACATGGGAAAAAAATTAATTATGGGCATTTTTAACGTGATTTAAGGAAATTCTGTTTAGATTAAAAAGGTGCACTGGAAAACGTGTTTGTTTAAATTTTTAAAAACATTACTTACTGAAAATTACTAATGCTAAAAAATTAGATAACTATTCAGGAAATTAGTTTAAATGTTTGAGATGTATAAGAAAGACTTGAGTAAAATTTATGCAAACAGAAATAAATTAGGAAAAATTTTAAACTATTTATAAATAACTCTAGTGGTGAAATTGAAGAAAAGAAATAAAGAAACATTTCTTATGAAATTGATGTGGGGTTTTAGGGGGAAAAAATTTTGAAAAATAAAATATGTACATGGGAAACTGATAATTCTGAAGATTTCTGTATAAAAAAAGGGAGGAAACAAGATAAATTTTTAGAAAAAATTTTTATGGAAAAAAATAAAAATACATAAGAAACTTTGGATTAAATTTATGATGAATACAAATTAAAAAAGTACGGAGAAAATTGAAAAATCCTTTAAATAAATTTCCCTTTCATACTTAAAAGGTTGACATGGAAAATATTTCTTAAGGGAAAATTTTATTTGATTTATTGTAAAATTTATGGGTGGTATTGAGTATATGCTGATTATGTAAATTTTATGATGATATTGAGTATATGCAGTTAAAGAGTGAGATGATTTTGAAGACATTGTTTAAAAATGTAATGAAAAAAGAAGTGATAAATATAGAAAAATGGGTGAACACTTTAATGCATTAAGGAATTTGATTAAAATGATGAAAACGAAAAAATGAGGAAAAAATTTTAATGTTTTGAAAATTTTTTTCTTAAAAAATGAAGAATGAATTGGAATTTTGTACTTATAAAATGGATTGGGATTAACTGATAATTTCTGAAAAATTGAATATGTGCAACCAAAGATTTGATAATTTTTAAGATATTTTGAAAAAATAGTGATGAAAATTTTAAAATAAGTATGAAAAATTGATAGAAAAAATATAAAATTATATATGAGATTTCATTAGCTGATGCCAAAAAATAGAGTACCATATTTCATTCTTTCCTTTCTTTCTTTCTTCTTTCTTTCTTTCTTTCTCTCTCTTTTTTTTTTCTTACTTTTTTCTTTCTTTCCTTCTTTCTTTCTTTGATTCTTTCTTCCTTTCTTTCTTCCTTCTTTCCCTCCTATTTTTTGTCCCTATTTTCATGTCAGCCTTTTGTTCCTACAGAAAACAATTTTTGGGAAAAGGTAGCAAAATAATAATACTCTTTCCCACAAGGGTGTATAGGGGGACTGCGCACGAAGGGAGAAACACACTCCCGGAAGATAGAATAACTTGTGGGTTTAAAAGGGTGAATTCTTAAAGGTTGATGGGAGAAAAGTAGGTGGAAGTCACAGGCTTTTCACCTTCTTATTCAGTTTAAGAATGAAAGCTCAGTTCATTTTCTTTTCCCTTTTTGGGAAAAAACACTATTTACCCTGGCCCTTCTTCTTTTTTGTACCTTAAATTTTCAGGGAACTCGGAGGTTCTTCTTTTTTTTTTTTTTTGTTGTCTACCTACTATCAAATTTTTAAATTCCCTGTTATTGGATTGGCCACCTATTTTCTTTTTGTGCTTCCTATTGAGGATGAGACAATGCAAGATGATATTTATATGTTTTATACATATTAAGTGTCGATAGGAGAAAAATTTTAAAAGTTATTTGCCTTCAAGAAGGAGAAGCGCCTGGGTAAATGTTTAATTAGTGTTTTTATTACTGTTTAAGGAGACATCATGATCCTGGGAAAACTACTATTTCTCTGTCTCTCTCTCTGTTCTCTATGTCTCTTTCTCTTCTCTCTCTCTCTCCCCCTTCTTGTGTCTCTGTCTCGGGGGGTGTGTGTGTTTTGTGTGTGTGTTGTGTGTGTGTGTGTGGGTTTTGGTTGTGTGTATTCTGCGTTCTTTTTGTCTTCTGTCAGTTTTTTTGTTTTTTTTATTTTATTTTGGTCTGGTGTTTTCATTAGAATTTCTTTTTGAAGGGCCAAAGGGTGTCCTGGATCTAAATTTTGTAGAACAAGCTGTCCTCAAACTCAGGAAGATTTGCATGGCACCATCTGCTCTGCCTTTTGGAAAATTCTGCCTCTGTGTCTCTACCTCTCTGTCTCTCGGCCCTTTTCTCTTCCTTTCTCTCTGCCCCTCATTCTCTCTGCCTCTCCCCGCCTCCCAAAACCGCCTCCGGCTTCAACGGGCCCCCCTTACTCCCGGGCCCATGCCTCAGCCTCTTTGCCTCTCATTCCTTGCCCCTTTGCTTCTTTTCTTTTTTATCTCTTTGCCTCTTTGCTCCTTTGCCCTTTGGTGTCTTTGCCCTTTTTTCCTCTTGCCTCTGCCTCTCCTCCCATGATTGCTAGGCTCTTTAGGGATGCACTACCAATACCCAACTCCAAAGGGTAATTTTTTTTTTAAAGGAAAATATTTAATTGGGACTTGCTCACATTTCAGAGGTTTTTAATCCATATTTTCATGTTGGGAAGAATGGCGTGTTAGGCAGGTGTGGACCCCGGGAAGGGTTTTGAGATTCAAAAATCTTTTAAAGGCCAGCGAAACAGTCTTTGTGCCCCACATGACATAGCTGGGGGCGTAGGAGCATTACAGTTTCTGCTGAAATGAAATACCCTTTTGCCAACAAGGCCACACCTAATCCCGTAAAAACCCCTAATCCCAAGGTAAAAAGTCCTTATGGGCCAAGTATTCAAGAGATGGGACTATTGTGGGGGCCCTTTCTGTAGAGATGTGTTTTCCGGGAGACTCTTTGTTCTGGGAGTAGTGATTTAAAATTGCATTATTTTCTCAATAAATGTCTTTGTCCAGAAACTTTGTCTTGATCACAACTAGCACATAACATAGTTCCTGTTTATTCTATTCAAAGCCCGTATGTGGTTGTATCCTCCTCATTTCTGAGACTATCCCCTTCCTTTTTGGGGCCAAATCCCAGTGGGATATTTTCCCCAATCCCATCTCTCCATGCCGATGTTGCACTTCCAATTAAAATCTTGCTCATTGACGATAAGTTTTTAATAAATAGGTGTCAATTTCACATAGTACATAAGAGATTGTATCTACATGATCTGGTTGAGAAGAACACAAAAAAAATTTTAATTTAAGATTTGCTAGGAAATTTTTATGCATAATTACAATGGGCCCTTTTAAATCCTGGATAGCTTGTTATCATCACCAGGGTTTTGGGCCTGATTGGAAATCTCTACCCGATAGGGTAAGGGGCTGCAGGGAAAAATTTTGCAGGGGTCACAGAGTTGAAACAAAAACATCAAAATTAAATTCTTATCAAAATTCTGTTTCCCAAAACCTTAAAAATATAAGGGATAAAAAAAAAAAAAAGCACCATGCAGATTATTCCATGAAAACTTGATATGGTGTTGGAAAACCAGTAGCTGACAACTGAATGGTTAGGGGGGTTAAAAATTTACCTAGAGGGTAGGCAAAATTTTAAAGTCTCCCTTATTGTGGACGATGGTTATGGTATACTTGGGGGGGTGTAAGCCTTAGGAGAAGTACAAAAAACATGGGAAGGAGCCATGGTAAGCTTCTCTGGCCCGGTCTAGTAAAACATAAGAAAAGCCATTGTCTATTAAACCAAGGAGTACCTGGGAAAACATGAGAGGGATTATAAGGATGGGGAGGTCCCTTTAAATTGGAAGGCCGGTAACCCTGTGTGGCCCAATAAGGGTTTATTTCCTGGAAAACATATGCAGCTTAAGGAAGCTCGTTTGTCCTTAGAACACTTGTACACCAGAAAGCGTAGGAAGTTTGCAAAGTAAGAAAAAAAAAAATAAAACTTCTGAAACTTGTCTTTCCCATACCAGGAAAAATCTAGAAAAAATTTAGAGGGCCTGGAAATATTGTTTTTCTAATAAGTTGAAACAGTCTATAATCATGGGAAGTTCGTTAAGTATGGGGTTCCCGAACCCATAAGAGACCTGGAAAGTAAGGATAGGACTGGTTTAAAAGGGGAAAAATCTTATAAAATGGCAGGCCCCGGAAAGCCTGAAAGGCCTGGAAATGTTGGTAAGCTGAGAGGCCTGGACATTTAGCAGGTCTAAAAGGTGGAAAAAGCATCTAGCATTAGAAAGTCTAGGTAAGCATGGGGATCTTAGGGAACCCTAGAAAGACTGGAAAGCATGAGAAGCCTATTAAGGTCGGAAAGGTTTGATAAGCATTGGAATCCTGAATTTTGGAGAGGGGCCTGGGAAGGTTTAGAGGTCTGGAATTGTTTGAGTATCCTGTGAGAAATTGGGAGACTAGTAACCCTGGTAATTTGAGAACAAAAAAAACCCCTTTTAAATATTGAACGATTAAGATGTAAGGTTTGGATAAAAAATGTGAGGCTTTCTGAGAATAAGATGTGGGGGGTAATTATGGAAGACCTGGTAAGCTAAGATTCCTACTTGGCCTTTAAAAGGCAAGGTATACATGGCAAGGTTGGGGTTTTTATGGGATTTCAGCTTGCAAATACAGAAGGCATAGTAGCCAAATGAAGTCTAGTAAAATGCAAGGTCTGGTACACAAATGATGTTTAGAAATGGGAGGCCAGGAAAACATGGGAAGGCCTTGTAATCAATTTGGCCACAGTTTCTTGGAATACTTGGTAAATTGGGAGACCTGGGAAGCATAGGAGATTTGGAAATCTTTGGGGTTTTCTAAGCCCTGGAGCCTGGAAAGCTTAGGAGGTGTGGTAAAAGTTAGTAGCTGGAGAATATGGAAATCCCAACTACGCATGGGAATCCTCAAACCCAATGATGGGAAAGTATTGGAAGCCTAGAAAGATTGGAGGTCTGAAGATATATCAGAGCAAAGATAAGCTTTGGAGACCAGGAAAAGACAGCAGGCCTGATAACACTGATTAGCATCCAAGAAAGTGGAAGCCCAGAAAGCATGGGAATTCCTAGAACCTTATGTGCATGCTGAAACATGGAGTCCTAGTATGAACAGGAGCCTGATAAATACAAGGGACTTGATAGACTGAAACTCTTTGAAAACTTATGAGGACAAGAACTAGAGTAGCTTAGCCAGAATTAGGAAGCCTTGTAACAGGGAAATCCTAAAAGTCATGAAGACAAGGAAAGCATGGAAGACCTAGAATTAATTGTGGACAATGTATGCCTTGGAGGCCTGTGAAGCTTAGAAGACCTGGAAAACCTGATTAGGCAGGCGAGAATGATGAGTCCATACTAATGATAGCAGTCTATAACCCTAGAAAGACCTGGAAATCTTGAAGGACTAGTGAGGTTGTGTGTTCTAGAACTGTGAGGCCTGGTAAGCATAGGATGCATAGGAAGCATGGGATACCTGTTAACCAAAAGAGTGTTGGATGGCAGATTAGTCCAGGAATGGGAAGCCTTTGTAGAATAAGTTATGGACTTTCAAATATGGAAAACTTGAAACTCTTGAGGCCTGGTAGCAATAGGCTAGTAAACATTGTGAGGCTGCTAAGTAGCTCTATGGAGGACTGGAAAACATGGAGGCCTTGAAACAGGTGGACCTAAACTTATAGCTGGTAAGTATGAGAGGATTGGTAAGCACTGAGATATGATAAATGTTTCAAGTTT
>JAJTUV010005137.1:0-17087 GCA_021653895.1 Mastomys natalensis
TATATTAAGAAATATGCCCCACAGCAAGCAGGTTTGACCTAGGGTTAGGGGATTAGAGAGTTATGGTTAGTATTAGGATATGGTTTTTAGAATTAGGTTTATGAGGTTAGGAAATTAAGAGGTGAGGGTTAGGATAGGGTTAGGCTCAGGGTTAAGGTTAAGGTGGCCACCATTATTCTTGATGATCTCACTGAATCAATATTATCCCTATTACACAAAGAAGAAATATCAGGCCTACAAGTTATTCATTTTTATATCTTAATGGTCTGTTTTATTCTCATTCGGATAGCTTCTCTCTTACTTATAGAAAGGTTTCACAAAAGAGCCTAAAAGTTTTTCCAGCCTTTTTGCCTCCAAAACTAGCATGCTAACAAAAGAAACAAAGACTTTGACATTCACAGAACCCCACAGATAATCAAAGGATAAGTTGCTGAGAGCCACACAGCCTGCTGCCAGCAAAGAACATTTATGCTACCCTATGCTGGATCACACTGTCAGCTATTGCTGCAGTTAATAGTTTCCTCTGAGATAAAATGCCCTCAGTACTCTTCTGCTCTAGACATGTCTGGTTTACTTTCTTCCCAACCTAAAAATATGCTCACTAAAGATTTCTATGTGAAGTTTTCCCTTGACAATGAAAATTCTGAAACAGGATACCCAGACAACCAAAAGACACAAATTCATGACTTATTAAAAATTGACTTTTTATTAATTACTTACGTGTAGAATAATACACATGAGACATGCTTTGTTGTTCACGTCATGTACTTAATAGTAAATTGATTACAAGTAAATTAAACTTGTTAACTTGACCCAAATTCATTTTGTTCCTAATGAAAATGAACTTAAAAATTGATATGAATGGTTAAAAATATATTTAATCAATATATCTACACAAGTAGAATAAATATAAAATGACAATATGGGTCTGAATCTTTCCTTGGAATAGGTAACATGAAGATGTATGATTAAATTTTAATGTCTACTTTTAAAAATATGATACATGTAAACATACAGCTCTGGGTACAATGATATCTCTTTGAACACTATCCTATTTCTAGTACACAACATGGTCTCTATCCATTAAGATTCTAAGTTACTTTTAAAGAGTTTATGACTCCTAGACCAGAAGATGCTATTAATGTTGGACATTGTCCTCACTCATATGAGAATAACATATCTATGTTTTAATTATGATATGTACATATTTTAAATTTTATGCATACATAAACATGTTAATAATTAATAATTTAATAGATATTTATATCCAGTAAATCCTCTTTAAAAATAAATAAATAGCCGGGCAGTAGTGGCGCACGCCTTTAATCCAGCACTTGGGAGGCAGAGGCAGGTGGATTTCTGAGTTCGAGGCCAGTCTGGTCTACAGAGTGAGTTCCAGACAGCCAGGGCTACACAGAGAAACCCTGTCTCGAAAAAACCAAAAAAAAAAATAAATAAAAATAAATAAATAAATAAATAAATAAATATACAAAGATAGGAAGATCCAGCACAGGGCTTATCTTATTTTCTTAATTAAATCACAACCATTTTCATATCTTTAGCTTTGTTGAATTAATATAATCACAGCAGGGCTTTTTAAATGTTACTAAACCTCTATCAAAAAAAAAAAAAAAAAAAAGAAAAACATGACATGGCTGGCCAGTATTTGTACAGCTTGGAAGGGGAATAACTATTTAGGTAACATAAATTTTTCTCCAGATATACTGAATAAAGTATTTGTAATGTGACTGAATGCAGGATGTCTACAGTCTCATAAGAAACACTTTGTCAATTTTCTGTATGTAAAACCAATTATTTCACTTTATCCTAGGGTGGACTATGACAATTTGTGTGTCTGTGTCTGTGTGACACTTGTGCCTGTCCCTAAGCTTTCCTTTCCCTAACACTTGTTCTGGACCAGGATGACGTGAACCAGAATCTGCTTGAATCTCATCTCCTGGGATTTAAGGCATGTACCACCATGCCTGGACCGAAGTATTTCCTTTTAGATCTTAAATTCAAAACCCAGAATAGGAATGACAATTTGACACATACTTGTATCTCCTTATATCCACATGGAAACAATAACCAGGTAATAATAATGCCTATCATGATACAGTTCTCCTTCATATACTTCACATCCATAAGTTTAGATGGATGGAATCTTGCCATAACATCACCATTTCTTTAATACCATCTGATAGCTTTGATCACAGGATATAGCTTCATTTAACTTCCTGGTAAGCCTTTTCTCTTTGAATCTAACATTTTATAGTTTTGCCTTTCTAAGATTACTATGTTTGATCAAAAGAATCACCATGAGAGTAAACACAGGCCAAAGGGTATTCTTGGCTTTCCTGAGACTTTATTTGTCAATGCAATCAACATAAACCTCCTTGCCTTAGCCTCAAGAACACTCTTCAGACAAGGGATTAAGGTAGCAATATTCTTCAGCAAAACATCATAAAACCTATATACAAAGTTCAAATCACCCTCAGTACATATGTGTCCCATATTCCTACTAGAATGGACCATGAAGTTCCACTTAATGCATGTACCAATCCAAAGGCTAAAAATCCACATTGCTCCAAACAATAATATTGTCAGGCCTATCATAGCAATACTTCTGTCTGGGGTACCAACTTCTGTCTTAGATAAAATTTCCATTGCTTAGAAGAAACATTGTGAACAAGGCATCTGTTTTAGAGGCAACTATTTTAAGTAACACTTTTTTTTTGTTGTTTTTCGAGACAGGGTTTCTCTGTGTAGCCTTGGCTGTCCTGGAACTCATTGTAGACCAGGCGGCCTCGAACTCAGAAATCCGCTTCTCTGCGCCAAGTGCTGGATTAAAGGCAGCGCTCACCAACCGCCAGGTAGAGGCAACTATTTAATGGAGCCTGGCTACAGTTTCAAATGTTTAGTCAATTACCATCATGCAGAAGAAAAGTAGCTGCAGGCAGCCTGATGTGGAGATGGAGCCGGAGTTTCATGCAGCTTCATGAGAAGGCAGCCAGGAAGGAGACAGTCTTCGAGCCAAACAGTAGAAGGGTCGGTTTGTCCTGGCAGATGCTCCAGAGACCACCATCATAGGAATTCACTTCCTTCAAGACAGTACTGTCTACTCCAACAAGGCCAAACATCTTAATATTGACACTTCTTAGGTCCAAGCACATTCAAATCACAGCAGTTTATTTTTAGTATGAATTTTTTCATGCATTTAAATATGATTAGGACATGCAAAGGCTTTAACAATTTGATTACTTTCAGAAGGTTTCTCTCTAGTATGTGTTCATTTTTGTATTCAGAGACTACTGTGGCATGTAAAGGGTTTTCCAATTTGAGAACATTCACAAGGATTCTGTCCACTATGTGTTCTTTTATGTCTTTGGAAACTATACTGATATGCACAGGCTTTCCATGTTCATTTCATTCATAAGGTTTCTCTTAAGTGTGTGTTCCTTGAAGTATTTGGAGAGTACAGTGACATGCAAAGGCATTACCACATTCATTACACTCATAGGGCATCTCTCTACTATGTGCTCCTTCATGTACTTGGAGACAACTGTGATATGCAAAGGCTTTCTCACATTGATTAAATTCATGAGGTTTCTCTCCTGCACATTTTCTTCTGTGTATTCAGAGATGACTGTCCTGGAAAGGTTTTACCTCATTCATGACATTCATACAGTTTCTCTACAGTGTGTATTGTTTTACGTATTGGGGGATAACTGTAACTACCAATGTATTAATACACTGATTACCTTGATAGGGTTGCTCTCTTGAATGTGTTCTATTATGTATTTGCTGATGACAGTGAATTGGCAAGGTTTTACCACAGTGATTACATTAACATGGGTTCTCTCCAGAGTGTTTTTTTTTATTGTGTAAAGAACCATGATATGCAAAGGTTGTGCCACATTGATGGAATTCATTCGGTTTATCTCTTGTATGGATTTTTATAAGACTGAAGATGACTATGACTTGCAAATGCTTTAGAACACGGATTACATTCATAAGGTTTCTCTCCTCTATATGCTCTTTTATAATAATAGAGACTACAAGGTTGTGAAAAGTCTTTAACTCATTGATTACATTCATGAGGTTTCTTTCCATTATGAGTCTTTTATGTTTTGGAAAGTAGTGTGACATGTAAAGGCTTTAGCACATTGATTACTGTCTTAGTCAGGGTTTCTATTCTTGTACAAAACATCATGAACTAGAAGGAAGTTGGGGAGGGTTAGGGTTTATTGAGCTTACACTTCCATGTTGCTGTTCCTCACCAAAGAAAGTCAGGACTGGAACTAAGCAGGTCAAAGAGCAGAAGCTGATGCAGAGGTCATGGAAGCATGTTATTTACTGGTTTGTTTCCCATGAATTGACATCACACTACTTGCTAGAGGAACAATGGATAGGCGAAGAGATTATGATAAAACAGATCAAGGTTGTGTAATGCCCAAAATTAACCTATATGACTCACCTGCCCAGGGAACAGGTAACTTCCTGGAATGCTGGAAGTTGTAATTCTTGGAAAATAACGAAGTCCCATAGAACCCAAGACTACCATCCCAAGAATGATACGACCCACAGTGACCTTCCCAACTATCACTAATTGAGAAAATGCCATACAGCTGAATCTCATGGAGGCATTTCCTCAAATGAAGCTCCTTTCTCTGTGATAACTCCAGCCCATGTCAAGTCACACTAAAACCAGCCAGTACAATTACATTCATGGTGTCTTCCGAACATGGGCTCTTTTATACTTTTGCAGAAAATAACTTTATAAAAAGCCTTTTGTCACATGGATTATATTAATAAGATTTCTCACCAGTATGTGGTCTTTTACACTTTTGGAGACTTCTCCCTTGTAAATAGGCATTTACCATATTAACTACATTCCTAAGAGTTATCTCTACTATGTGTTCTTTTATGATATTGTAGAGTATTCCGTCGTGAAAAGGCTTTATCACATTGATTACATTCATAAGGTTTCTCTCCAGTATGCGTTCTTTTATGACTTTTGAGATGATAGGCTCTTGCAAGCTTATTACATGACAATCAAGGTTCTCCCATAGCGTCTTTTACTTTTATGATAGCTCTTCAAAGCTTATAATGACTACATTCATGAGGTTTCTCTCCAGTATGTGTCCTTTTATGTCTTTGGAGAGTACTCTGATCTGAAAAGGTTTTACCACACTGATTACATTCATACGGCTTCTCTCCAGTATGTGTTCTTTTATGACATTGGAGACTACTCTGTTGTGAAAAGGCTTTACTACACTGATTACACTCATAAGGTTTCTCTCCAGTATGTGTTCTTTTATGACATTGGAGACTATTCTGTTGTGAAAAGCTTTACTACACTGATTACACTCATAAGGTTTCTCTCCAGTATGTGTTCTTTTATGAATTGGAGACTACTCTGTCTGGAAAAAGCTTTACCACATTGATTACATTCATAAGGTTTCTTTCCAGTATGTGTTATTCTATGACATTGGAGATCACTGGTCTTGCAAAGCTTTACCACATTGATTACATTCGTAAGGTTTTTCTCCAGTATGAATTATTTTATGTCTTTTGAGAGTACTATGTATTGCAAAGGCTTTACCACATTGATTACATTCATAAGGTTTCTCTCCAGTATGTGTTCTTTTATGACTTTGGAGATCACTGGTCTTGCAAAGGCTTTACCACAGTGATTACATTCTAAGGTTTCTCTCCAGTATGTTCTTTTATGTCTTTTGAGAGTACTAGTATTGCAAAGGCTTTACCACATTGATTACATTCATAAGGTTTCTCTCCAGTATGTGTTCTTTTATGTCTTTTGAGATTACTACGTATTGCAAAGGCTTTACACATTGATTACATTCATAGGTTTCTCCCATATGCTTCTTATCCTCAATGATATTGGACAAGTGAAGTTGTTACATATTACCTGATCAAACTTTAATCAATGAATTAATTTCAGTTGGTTTATAAAAGAACCCTGTCTAAGGTTTTACATTCATATGTTCATGTGTCTCCAATATGGCTTGTTGCCTTTGAAACACGTGTGTGCACATTTATTACATGTCACAGTATAACATCCTTTTCTGTATGAGATTTTATAGGATGTTTTTGTTTATGAAGAAATGCAGAAAAGGATCTTATACACTTATATTCATAATTTTCACTAGTTGAATCCCCATTAGCTGAAACCGGAAAACAAAAAAAATTTAAATTTTCTGTACATTGGGATTTCTACAGTGTGCTTTGGATGTTCCAGAAAGTGAAAAACCAATTAATTGCAAACTTCATTATTCAGATAAGTCTATGAAAAAGACAGAATATCTACATTATCTTCTCAGTGTTCTGCAATAATAGAGCAGGGATGTTGCTCCTCTGTTAAATATTATAATGCTCACATAGTTTTTTGTTAATCTGACGCACTGATTTACCCATAAAAAGAATAAATAAAGACTTTATAGCACATTGATTAACACCATTTGAGTTTTTTTCTTCTAGACAATACTGTATGTGGAGGAGGTTTCTCAATGGCAGTAACATTCTTGACTCTCATAAACTGACCTCTCAGTAAATTTAGCAGTGTCACTACAAGAATCTGAGTATCACTAAATTTACTGGGTCTTGCAAAGGCTTTACCACATTGATTACATTCATAAGGTTTTTCTCTAGTATGAATTATTTATGACGTTGGAGATGACTGGATCTTGCAAAGGCTTTACCACATTGATTACATTCATAAGGTTTCTCTCCAGTATGGGTCGTTTTATGACATTGTAGACTTCTCTTACATACTAAGCTTTACAACATTGATTACATTTGTAAGATTTCTCTCCAGTATGTGTTCTTCTATGACATTGGAGATCACTGGGTCTTGCAAAGGCTTTACCACATTGATTACATTCACTTACTGATTATTTACTTATTGGATGGCTTTGGATACATTTTAATCACTATTCAATGTGCAACATCTAAATATTATGATTCTATTCAGATTGGCAGTTCCACAGCATAGCTCTAATGGAGTTACAAAGCAAATAAAGGTATTTATTAAGGCATTGTTTCTGTGTCATCTTCCTTAGAGGAATGCCTTGCAAACACAAATCAGATAACTCACATTGAGGACAGCCATGGCTTTTGGTGAGAATCTTTATTAATCAAATATTGCGTATACTTAATCAGGACTGATATTTTACATACTTCCTTTTCTTTAGAGTTTCCAGGACAAATTAAAATTGCCTCAGAGGCATACATGTATCAGTTTGCACCATTAATCTTACCTTTTGTATCTGCTAGAATATTGAAATTCTTTTTCAACATGGTGGTCTTCCCAATTGTACCCTAAAACACAATACCAGAAAATGAATGATACAGTATTGGAAATTAGGCAAAATTCAAGTTACTGTGAATTTTCACAGCACTGACTCTGATTTATTCTACTCAATCTTCCATGGTCTCAATTCAAATAACAAGTATCTCAATAACCAAGAAATATTTGTCCCTTATTTTGAAAAACAAAAGAAAATTCACAGTCTTACCTATATCACTGAGGTTCCAGTAGGTCTCCAGCATCACATCTTTGTAGAGATTCTTCTGGGAAGGATCCAGCAAATCCCACTCTTCTCCAGTGAAGCTGATATGCACATCATCACAAGTCACTACATCCTAAAATATGTGTACAACACAAAGCATGATACTGACAACACTGTAAGTAAAGGTATGCTTCCTAGACAATATAATCATATATTCCTGGGGTTACCTTCATTTATTTCTTGACACAGAAGTTACGATCTAATTGCTATGTCATTTTAGAAGGAACTTGTATTATGAGGATTGCATGTGTCCCTTCTCAACCCACTGAAAAGGATATAGCTTTGCAAGAGAAATGCCAATTGAGAGGGACATGGAGAGGGAGACAGACCAACAGCACTAGGCACACATTACACAATCTGTATGAACAATCAGTAACTACATAAATGATGGACAACCTGGGGGGTTGCTCATGTCTTTAATCCCAGAGGCACAGGCAGGTGTATGTCATTGAGCTTGATGCCAGCAAGGTCAATGCAACAAGTTCCAGGACATCAAAAGTTACATATTAAGACACTCATGCCCCTGTAAAAATCAACCAAGGCAACAGAAAGGATAGAGAGAACTCACAGTTCTTTATTAAAATTCCTACAAAAATTATACATTCACAGCAGTTCTGCATGAATCTAGAGAAACATAAAGTGTACCAGTTTAAAATGCAACATTAATAAAATTTTACTAAAAGGGAATGCATGTTTAAACAGATACAAATGGACAGATGAAAAATATTAGTAATATAAATGTTGATCATAAATAAGCAACATAGGGCAGGAGAATGAGATCACTCAGAAGTGGAAAGCTCTGGCTGGTCTTCCACATAATGGTGGTCAATTTCTAACATCTACATGGGGAGCAACAACTACCCATAACATGAAGATCAAGCGTTCTGAGGCCACATTCTGACAAAACTAGAGATGAGGCACATATGATAATCATATTTATCCACACAGGCAAAATACTCCTATTTGTCCAAAAATTTCAGAAGAAACACAAGAGTAAGGCAGAACTTCATACACCTGGAACCCAATGACTCTGAAGCCTCAGGTAGTATTGACATCATGAGCATATGCCATCTTTAGAAAGAGAATATAATCTATATATTTGGACAAATTTCAAAATTTAAGATGTGGATGAAGAGCAGCACAGAAGCCTGTGCTTATTTTACAATAGCATGTCAGGTGGCTTGTGTGGATTCCATATCTACTATCAGGACAGGAAGGGATTCATAGCGAAATTTTGTCTTGGAAAAACAAAAACAACAAAGTCAAAAATATAAACCAACAGGCTTGCAAAATAGATTAACATTGAATAACAAATATTTATACTGTATCTTGTGTGATTTAGGGACAGAGACCAAATGGTGAATGTATGGGATTATGAGAACAAAGCTGAAAGATCAAATTCAACCACAGCACAGTAGACACACAGAACAAAATTTGTCGCATCTAAAATAAACCCTGGGGTACAGCTGCAGCAGAGACTGAGGGAATGGCCAATGAAAACCTGCCCAACTAGAGACCCACCTTACTGGCAAACTTTAATCCATAACTTTATTAAGGATATTCTGTTATGCTCCTACACAGGAGCCATTGCATAATTGTTCATTGAGAGGCTCCACCCAGCACCTGACTGAAACAGAAGCAGAGAACCACAGTCAAACATGAATGGACCTTGGGGACTGTTACAGAAGAGTTGGGGAAGGACTGAAGGTACTCTAGAGGATAGGAACTCCACAGTAAGACCAACAAACTCAAATATTACTCAGCTTTGAAAACAATGAATTCAAGAAAATTATTAGGTAAATGTGTGGAACTAGGAAAATATCCTGAGTAAGGTAACCCAATCACAAAAGAACAAACATGGTATGCACTCACTGATAATTGGATTTTGGCCCAAAAGCTCACAATAGCCATGATACAACTCACAGAGCACATGAAGCTCATAAAAAAGGAAAACCAAAGTGTGGGAGCTTTGGCTTTCTTAGAAGGAGTAACAAAATACTCATGGGGGCAAATATGGAGACAAAGCATGGGACAGAAACTTGAAGGAGGGCTGTAGAGATTGCTCCACATGGGTATCCATCCCTTGTGCAGTCAACCAAAGGTAGATACTGATGTGGATGCCAGGAAGTGTGTACTGACAGGAACCTGATATAGCTGTCTCCTTAGAGGTCTGCCAGAGTCTGAAGTATACAGAGGAGGATGCTCACAGCTAACCATTGAACTGACCAAGGGGTTCCCAATGGGGGAGTGAGAGAGTTGAAGGAAAGAGCTGAAAGGGTTTGTGGCCCCATGACAGCAACACTACCAACCAACCAGAGTTTCCCAGGGTCTAAACCACCATCCTTGGAGCACATAGGGAGGAACCCATGTCCCCAGTCTTATGCATGGGAGGATGACATTGTCAGTCATAGGTTGGGTGACGAAGTCCTTAGTCCAGTGAAGACTAGATGCCCCAGTGTGGGGGAAATCGTGGGTGTGGATGTGGGAGTAGGGGGTGGCTGGGGGCATATCCTCATAGAGGCAGGAGGATGGGGGTGGATAGGGGGTTCCTGGGTGGGAATGGAGGGAATGGGGAAAGGGAATTACATGTGAAATGTAAGTAAAATATCCAATAAAAATCACACCATGCACATGTGCACACACGGGCTCGTGTGCACAAACACATACACAAAGACACACACACAAAAAAACTTGTGACTGTGCAGAGTACACTCAGGGGCCAATCACAAATTAAAAATCAAAGATCAATATAGAAAAAAAAAAAAGATATTATCCAAGTTCACAGAGATCCCAAAGACCAACAAAAGCCTATTGCAATGCAAACACAAAGTCTTTATTACGAGCTCAGTAACAAGGACTCTCACCAGTCAACATCGCATCAGGTACAAACAGACAGACAAGTCTAGGGGTGTTGTGTATTTAACTGTAGTTACTGCAAGATTGTGGCATTAATATACAGGTCAGCAACTTAATATTTAGAAACTGTATACCTAGCATAATTCACAGGAAACAAACAAGGGGCAAAATCATCTGACAACCATGATGGGTAGGGTAATTGTATTTTTCTCTGTAAGGTGTATTAGTTATTTATATATGTAGTTTAATGTTGACATTGTACCTTCACTGGCTGTTGATAAGGGGGTTTGTCATAGGATGTTTGCTAAACTGAATTTTGTGCACTCTCAAAAACAGAATTGATTGGGCTTTACAAACACATCTTTGTGTCTAAGCCCCTTATTATTGAAAGATACTGCTGTTCAACCACATGCCATGTCTGAAAATATGCAAGGTTAGCTTTCCATAGATCTACCACACTATTTCTTATGCCAGATGCAATTTTTCACATTGCCTCTAACACTGTACACCAGAGGCAACTTAACCTTGCTCCTCACTCTGTCTCTTTGTGGATTGCTATGATCATCTCTTCCTGCCTGCCTCTTTTCCCTCTTTTCAACATGAGCAAGCATTCCCTCTTGAACATACCCACCAAACAGATCAGTAAAAGAGGCAAAACTCAGTCAACACTCTCTCAAAATGCAAAAATCAAATACTAAACCCAGCAACAAAACTTCCAAACAAACAAGAGAAACCCAGAAACCAGTACCTAGACCAATCGTCACCTCAAACCCAGATACCTAGATGCCAGCATAGGAATATAATGAATAACAGCCAGGAAAATATGTCATCAAGAAATCCAAGCTATCCTATTACAGCAGGTCATTACAAATCAAAACATGTAACAGATATTTTGCAAAAGTGGTTGTTTGTGCAAAGTGAGAGGAGTGAGAACCTGGAGAAGGGATGGAGATACACAAGAGGAACTACAGACAGACAGACAGGGAGCAGAGAGAGAGCCATGAGGGTAGAGACAGAGAATAGAGAAGTGGCATGTGCAGAGAACAGAGACAGGTAACAAACATACAGAGCTGCTGTATTTGGTGGTCCATGTATATAAAGCACACCTGACAACAGCAGCAGGTGGGGGAGGCAGGGAATGACTTAAGCATTTGCTAAGTCCCTGAAGGCAGGAATTGGAAATTTTCTGTATACTGACAACTACAGAGGCAAGGTTCACCCACAGTGCAGGAAGGGAAGATAAATAGAAAAATGGACATATTGGTCAAAAACAAAAATGTTGAGTCTAACAGTATCATGGCAATAAGCAACTTGGAACACTGTAACATATGAAAAGGAAAAAACTAGCGATGATTGAAAATGAAGAAGAGAATATGAGCTCAAAAGTTATAAAATATTTTCTTTTTTTTTGTTTTTGTTTTGTTTTGTTTTTTTGGTTTTTCGAGACAGGGTTTCTCTGTATAGCCTTGGCTGTCCTGGAACTCACTCTGTAGACCAGGCTGGCTTTGAACACAGAAATCTGCCTGCCTCTGCCTCCCAATTGCTGGGATTAAAGGCGTGGGCCACTACTGCTCGGTTATAAATTATTTTCAATGAAATCATAAATGAAAAATGTCCTAAACTAAAGAAGAATATACCTATTAATGTAAAGAAGCATCCAAAACACCAAATAGGTTAGACAAAAAAAAAAGTCCTTCGCTGCATAATAATCAAAACACTAAACATATAAAGAATTACAAACAACTGCAACAAAAAAAATTGACAAAAACTAAACCAAACAAGTAACATGTAAAAGCAGATCTATTAGATGTATACCTGTCTTCTTAATGTATACTATAAAAGAAAAAGGGTTTGGACACCTGTGGTGCAGTCTCAAAGAAACCACCCATGTTTCTCCAAGAAAACCAATAATCCAAATGTTTTGGGCCAATTCAGAATCAGCTATGATAGTGAAGTTATTCATAGGTCACCGCCTGATTTGGCAAGGGAGCAGCACCACAAGGGACCACACAGGTGGTCACATCTGGCTGATGGTTTCCCTCCAGCCCCAGAGAGGAACCACCAACCCAGCTCCCACTGCTCAAACACCTGCTTCTCCCCATTGTGGGCATTTTCTTTCGTGTGCTCACCATGTCTCGATTTCGGAACTTCCCTGGTGTCCTCTCACAGCACCCAACAGCACAGCTCAGAGCAGGAAGCAGATAACCATCCAAGCCTGCATAGTTGCAGCAAACCTGCAGAGAGGACCCCGGAAGATCCCGCCTCTTTGTCTGACTGGCAGATCCACATGGAGGCCTGATTGGCCAGTGAATTTTCCTCAAGGTTAAAGTGTGCTTCCTGTCCAGGGTCAGACCTTTCCAAATCTCAGGAGTGTTTTGCACTCCATTAGCATTTGTGCCTCTCCTCCAAGAGGAATCTCACCTCACCCAGCCCTGGGGGAAAACTCACCATTCCAGCTCAGGCTATTCAGATACTTGATCCAACCCCCCTCTGTGACCATTGATCCTGTGATTTCCAGGAACTAACTTCAGACTTTGCCTGAGCTTTCCTCACTTGCTTTCTCCTTCCTGAAATCAAGGTGATAGCTTTCATAGGTGCAGTGGAGGAGGTATCAATCTGACCCAGGAATGGAAGAGTGTCCAGTCTATTAACATTCAAGAAGGATTTTAGGAAACAACAGTTTTGTTTGTGGCTTCACTCTGGGCTCAGGGAAACTGCAACTCCCTTTCACCAGATGATTGGTATGAAGCAACCCTGGGAGAAAAGCCAGAAACATAAGGGAAACACTGTTGAGCACTATTGTGAAGCAGCACATCTTCATCAGTGATGAAGCAGAGAAAAACCCACACTTTATTAGTACCGGTTCTCTAGACAAACATATCTCAAATCATAGAATGACTCTCTCTATCCATATAGAAAGGATATTTAATAGACTGTTACAATAAAGGCTGTCAGCCAAGGAAAGTAAGGTAGTAAGGTTCCTCACAACATTGCCTACCTGGGCCATGACCTTCTCCTTACCCTTCAGCACAAGGAGGGTCTTCTCAATTGCATATGTCATCTGATGGACCTCATCTGCATTGTTATCCTAGATGAGAGGTGACAAATCTATTGCAAACTGATCATCAGTGATCCTGTGGCTGGATTCTGAACTGACAGGAGCCTTGCATGAATGTTTGGCAGCCCAAGACAATTAGCATGCCTACCTCATGTACCTGTCACTACAGGTCTACAGATATTTCTCTCTTTGATTGGGAGTGATCTAGCACACTTGGTTGGAAGGACAAAATCAAGTGCATTGCAGACTGGAAAAATGTGTTCTCTATTAAGAACATTTGTTGCAGTCTCAGAGGACGCACATGACAGGTAACAAACCTCTTTAACTTGAATTCTGGTGGAGTCTGATGCCTGTTTCTGGCCTCTGTGGGAACTGTATGTATGTGATGCAAAAACATTCAGCAGGTTGAACACCCATATGTTATTAATTTTCTTATTAAATTGATGTTATTTTAATTGTTATGTTCCATATTAGTGTTTACTGTTATCCACCTTTATAGTGTAGTTTTTATCATGTATACTTCTCCTCAGTGGACTCGTTTCTCTTGAACTCTTATTTAATTTAAAGATATTGGTAGAAATGATAATTTGTAGAGTTTTTGTTAAATGTGTGCAAAGACTTGCTCTAAATCACAAGTACTGTACAATTAGACTCAGTGCCCATGCTTATAACCCCAGCACGCAGGAGTTGGAGCAGAAAGAAAAATAAGAATATCTTCAGGCAGGACAGAATAAGTTTGAGATCATCTTTGAACACAGTGCATCACTAAACACATATAGTGAGAACAGCACACAGGCCTTTCCCAGCATCAAACAGTGACATTTGTCAGATGGCTTCTCAATAGTTTTCCTAAGGACTTCACTAGGGATGTATGTCCTTCCCTCCACTTTTTCATTCTTTTTTGGCCTAGACTCACTTTGAACATTGAAAAATAATACTATTTCTCAAATATCCTAAACTTTGTGGTATTAACAATAACTATCCTGGTTTAAACCAAATTGCTCCTAATCTATATACTTGATTAACTCACACAAAAAGTGAGAACATTTCATACCAGTTTCAGTGGAAAGTAGATAAAGCACTTGAATACAGAGAATCTTCCCGATGTAATAGGAACTTTTATTTGTGTGTGTCTGTGTATGTGTGTGTGTATGTGTGTGTCTGTGTTTTGTGTGTCTCTGTGTGGTCTCTCTGATTGTCTCCCTCAGTCTCTGTCTCTGTGTTTGTGTGTCTGCATTGTGTCTCTGTGTAGTCTATCTCTCAGTCTCCCTCCATCTCAGTTTCTCTCTCTCTCTCTCTCTCTCTCTCTTCTCTCTCTCTTCTCTCTCTCTCTGTGTGTGTGTGTGTGTGTGTGTATACTTTATATGACTGTGTTGGGAAATTTTTATATACTCTTGTTTACATTTTGTGATACACCAAGGTAAATTAAAGAGATAGATTGAGGAGAACTGCTGGCTGCACCCTGCTCTGCTGGCCTGAAAGGGTTAGCTGGAGATTCTTGGGGAGAGACAGGGGCTGCCCCTCCTGAAAGGGATGGGTGACCTGACATGACTCTTGGCATGCCTTGCAGTTATTTCTGTATTCCAGAGATTAAGTAAATACACCTTTGAAGAGGCTTTGAGGCTGAGAGGCCTTGAGGCTGAGATAATGTGTTCTCTGGATCATGGAGTGTGGTCAAGGTTGTGAGAATGTTTTACTTTAGAAGGTTCTCAGGAAGATAGTTTAGGTAACACTGTTAGTTATTATTAATCCATACTAGATGTTATTGTATCTGTAGAAATGTTATTATATCTTAAGAAAAGTGCTGAAACACACTGCTGGTATATACTGTAACACTGAAAATAAAGGCTTTGCTACTTGCCACCAGAGCTTGTAGTCCGTGTGTTCGCTAAGGCGTCCTTGTGAGCTGGTCTCCATCATTTGGTGCCGAAACCCGGAAATTCGGTACTAAGGGACAGGGCGTCTCTTGCCTTCATGAAGCTGCATTAGGTGAGTTGATTTCGAAGGTAAGGAGCAGGATTTCGAGCAGACGAAACAAGTAATAAAGAGGAACAAGTAATAAAGAATAATAAAGAGAAAGAAATAATAAAGAGAAACAAGTAAAAAAGAGAAACAAGTAAAAACTAAACGTAGAAATGGGGCTCGCTTTCTAGTACGGAGTGGGGAATTTTTGTAAGTATGCTGAAATCATTGCTTAATGCTAGAGGGGTTAGAGTGCAAATTAAACAGATTTCATAGAAGAAGTTTGTCCATGGTTTCCAAGAAATGGAACTATAAATATAGAAACTTGGAATAAAGTTGGAGAGAGAATTAGAAGCTATTAGCTGCTTATGGTCCTGAGAAAGTTCCTGTTGATGCTTTTACTCTTTGGTCTCTCATTAAAGAATGTTTGAGAGAAGATACAGGGGATGAGAAATGGAATAGGGAGACTCGCTCATCTACAAAAAGCTATATCCATCATTGCCACGATCACGATCTTTAGACAGCTTGCCACCTCCCACCGCTCCATTGCTGCCGACTCCTAAAAGCTTGGCAAGGGAGCCACCTAGATATGAACAGTCTCTTGAGCCTAACAAGCAGTCTTTGAGCCTAACAAGCAGCAGAACCCTATAAATGATTATGGATTTAGGGCCTGATGAAGATGATGTGGGACCAGAGGGCTGGAATGATTTAGAGGAGCAGGCTGCTCCAATATCATCATGGTAAAGAAATTTTTACTGCTCTAAAGGAGGTAGGAGTACAAGCACAGCCAACAAAGGGACCTTCGGTGGTTCCCCCTGCATTTCGAGAGGGACTCAACCACCCTTACCAGGTGTAGAGTTCCGTCTCACTCAACAGTCTCCTATGCAACTGGCATTAAAAAAAGGCAAGGGAAGCAGGAGAGATCATGGAGGGTTTTCATGCTTATCCTATAGTTCAGAGACAGCACCCTGCTGGGGGTCTATTTAATGATTATGAACCAATCCCTTTTAAACAATATAAAGAATTGAAAGTTGCCTGTGCTCAATATGGACCTACTGCTCCTTTTACACCACTGTGTTAGAAACTATAGTTTGCTGGAACTTTGCCTCCTAATGATTGGAAGGAGTTTAGCTAAGGCTGTTTTAAGTGGAGAGATTTTTTACTGTGGACATCAGAATATTCTGAACAGTGTGCTTACTAGGCCCAGGATCAACAATATCAACAGCTTGGTGTTACATATGAACAGTTAATGGGAGGAGGTAACTTTTTAGCAACTCAACAACAATTAAATTTCTGCCTCAAGCATATGACATTATAGATGGGCAGACTAGCAGCCTGGAGAAAATTAACCAAAACTGGGGCAAGGAAGGGAAAAGTTATCAAAGGCAAAAGGGGGGCCAACGAGCCTTATCAAGACTTCAGGCTAGACATTACAGTGTCTTTAGATTATTGGAAATTCAGAGGCGCATTAAAATTATAAAAGAATTTGGGTTTTTAAAATGCAAATTCCATATGTCAGGGGCTACTAACCTTGGAAAGGAAGGGCCCTTTTCAAACCCCCTAAAAATTGGGGTTACATTTTTGGGGAAACTTTAAAAACCTCTTTGGGGGGGGCAAAC
>JAJTUV010005138.1:0-11843 GCA_021653895.1 Mastomys natalensis
TTTATGGAGGGTTTCTGGTCTGTCCATTTGACACCTTGAGATGGTGACCCACTATTGGATCCCCAGAACTTCACACCGTGGATGCCTGTCAAGGTGTCCACTGAACAGATCTTACACTTTCAGCCTTTGGCTGTGATGCCTGAGGCTGTGGCTCTGAAGTCAAGTTCAAAGTTCCATCTTTTTGCTAATGGAGAGGTTTTTACTCTCTGTAATTGTGGCTCAGTTGGCTTTAGTTCTGTAGGTCTGGCGTCTTGAGACTGTGACCTTGAGTTTGACCCTATACCTTT
Organism: Mastomys natalensis; assembly: GCA_021653895.1. Taxonomy (NCBI): domain Eukaryota; kingdom Metazoa; phylum Chordata; class Mammalia; order Rodentia; family Muridae; genus Mastomys; species Mastomys natalensis. Next base: position 288 of record JAJTUV010005138.1, read on the forward strand.
CCAACATGGGGAGATTACAGATTTCCTATCTTGCATTTGAGGCTGTGAAATCAGTTCCTTGGGTTTTATACCTTGCAATTGAGGCCCTTGAAACACCTCCATAGACTTTTTCTGAAACAACATCCTTGATACAAAAGTCACAGGACTCTCCCCTTGCTCCTTTGTCCATGGCATTTACATCTTGAACATGTGCACCATTGGCCAACCCTTTATTTTCAAATCTTGAATTCTTGAACCTGGAATCAACTTCACAGACTTCATATTTCCTCTCAGGGAACTTCTTGGGGATACCACAGTAGATTTTTATCCTCTTGAGACATTCTTCTACAGTTAAGATGACAGATTGACTATCTTATATTTTAAGCTTTGAAGGTAATAACTTTGGTTTTAAACCCTTCAAGCTGGTGCCTAGAGATAGCTCAAGTTTCCTATCTCCTGCTTGCTCCCTGGGGTTGACAGCATAGATTTGACATGCTCCAACTCTGACTTTGACTTTAACTTTGAAGATTTAGCACCATTGGTACCTGTCTTATAAAGCTACCACTTTATAAGACATTTTGTCTCATAAAGCTACAACTTTATAAGACATTTTGTCTTCAACGATTGGTACTTGATTCCCTGTGACATATTTTACATCTTGAGACGGGGACTCTTGTACTATCACTTCTGGCTTTATCCCTTGCCTCTCTGGCTATGTGGTCACCTCAAAAATTTTTACACATTCTAAGTATGGCCCCAAGTTTAGCTCTGGCCATGGCCCTGGAGTCATCTTTGCTAATTTGGGAGTCTCTAACTCTGGAGTCATAGAACTTCTACTAAAAAACATGGATCCTGAGATTTGCTCCCCAAATTTGATCCCTTGAAGTTTGGGTCTTGAAGCCAGCTCAGAAAATTTAAAAAATTTTTGTTTCTGAGGTCCTGTGTTGACCACCTCAGATATCACATGTGGATGTTGTAGTTCAGAGGTTTGTGTTGCAAATTTCAGAGCAAGCTTCCTATATTGGAATTTTGGCTCTTGGCTTAATGGCAAAAATGATTCCGGCATAAATCCCTGAGACGTCCTCTCTCGAAGTGGAAAACCTGGTATGAACTGTGTACATTTGAAACCTCGGTGCTTGGGTTTTGGAATCGAATCAGAAAATCTCACATCTTGCAAACATGGTCCTAGATATACTGCTGTAGAATTCACATGTTGTGGTTCTGGAAGCTTTGGACCCAGAATAAAACCAGATGATCTGGTTTCTGGTATTGCGGAATATGATATTGCTTCATCAGATTGGCTGGATTTTCCCCTTGAAGAAGCTGACCTTGATATAACTGAAAACCTGACACTTTGCAGTTGTGGCCCTGGAATTAATCCTGATTTGAAAATTGGCTGCTCTTGGCCCAGATTAAAATCCATGGATTTCACATTTGGAATCTGTGTCCCCTCAACTGACTCCTTTGGTGATAAACTCTGTGGCCCTGGCTGTGGTTTTGCCTTTTCAGGATCTACCACTTGAATAGATGACTGTGGTACTAAATCCACAGATATCTCACTTTGTAACTCTAGTCCTGGATCTATTTGTGTAGACTTTACATTGTGGAGCTGTGGCCCTGGGATCACATCTATAATATGTGGTGTGGGTGCTGTAGTTAACACTACAGGTTCTACAACTAGTACAGATAGTTCAGGGGCTAATTTGTCAAATTACAATTTTTCTGCCAATGACTCTGATTCCTCAATTTGCACTCTTGGAGAGTCAACCCCTGAGATCCCATTTCTGAGTCTGTTTCTACAATAGTCCCTGGTGTATCATCAACTTCTGGTAGCAAATTCAGAACATCTTTAATTTCAGATTGTAATTTTGGAGTCTCCATCTCTCTTACAACCTCGGTCCTAGTTTCAAGAGTATCTTGGAGTGGTGGCAAGCTCATCTCCATAGATTCTGAGGTTTGGCTCAGTGGTGCTGGAGTCATTCCTACTGATGATTGTGTCAACTCAGCAGATTCTTTCACCTGATGACAAGGGTCAGAGGTCACCCTTGCTTCTGAGGCTTGTTCCTGTTCAGTCAGCCCTTCAGGTTCTGGGAAAGAATAACTTGAGTTGAGGCTCACATGTGAAGATTTTACTGCATAAAGGTGAGTGGTCAACTCACCAACTTTCATACTTTCCACCAGGGTCTCAGGAATTAATCTCCTACAGTCTACCAATGGAATCACTGTATCTTCAATTATTGGTGGTACATGGGTTAACTTATCAGAGCTGGTGTTTTGTGAACATAGTTTTAGAGCCAAGTTTGCAGATTTTATATCCTCAAGTGGTAGTCTTGGGGTCAATGCCACCGTTTTTATATCTTCTTGTACCTCCTGTGGTAGGGCCAAATCAACACCTTCCATACCTTGAGACTGTGAACCAGGAATCAAATTTACTGATTCACTTTGCACCTGTGGACTTGGGGCTAACCCAGCAGATTGTATGTTTTGGAGTTGTGATTCAACTGTCAGTTGGCCAGACTTCACACCTTGAAGCTGAGACTCTGTGGCTGATGGGACAGGTTTCTCACTTTGTAGTTGTGGTGTGGTGGTTAATTCCTCAGACTGTATGCTCTACTGATGTTGTTCTGGGGTCAAATCTGTACATACCACCGTTGGGGTCAGCAGTCCATCTTTTTTCCATTTCCACAGATTTCATACCTTGCAATCTTGGATCTGGGACTAGGTTCTTAGTGTTTACGTTCTGTAACTCTAATTGTAAGTTCACTGACTCCATAACCTTAGCTTGTGGGGTTGTGTTTTTCCCCAAATACTCTGCTTCTTGAAGTTTCTGAAGTTTCACTACTTCAGATTCTGTAAGTGTTGTCATAGATTCTGTTATTTGAGGATATGATGGTCAACCCCATAGGTTCTGTCATTTTGTGACTTTGTCTTGGGCTCTCCTCTGAACAGTCTAAGTCTTGGTGCCGTGGGTGAACTCTGAAGGGTCCAAGACCTGATGAGTCAGTTGTGGAGTCAATGACACATACTCTGTGCCTTGGTGTGGTGTCATCCCTATGGAGTCTCTGACTTGAACCTTGGGTGCAGAAGGCAACTCTAGAGATTCTTTGGTTTGAGCCATTGACTGCGCAGTCAAACCAGCTTGTAGTGGTGTGATCACTCCCGTGGGTGACTCCTGTACCACTGAGTTTACCTTTAGAGCATGATTGGATTTCTCAGATGGTTCTGGAACCATCCTTGAAGAATCCAGGACTTTAGGTGGTGGCCATAGACGTTGAAGTGGCCTAGGAGTAAACCTGATCTGTTTTGTGGCTTGATTCTGTGACCCTGAGTCCATGTTTAATGTTTCCATGACTTTATGCTGAGGCCTCAGGATTTTCTGTACAGAGTCTGTTATCTCTGAATGTGAATCTGGAATCATTCCCATTGCATCCATAACCTGACGCAATGCCATAGGAGTGACCTTTATGGTGTCTGTGGCTGAACATGGTACCTTGGGTGTCAGCTCCACATTAGTTCCTTGTGCATCCTTTCTGCCAGCTGAAAGGTAGGGAGTGGTGTGCTTTGGCTCCTGCACAAAGTCAATTCCTTTTCCGAGGTATCAGGGACACTATTGCTCTGGATTTGCCAAGTTTCTCGTTCAGAAAAGATTGGAAGATAAGACAGGATTGAGCTGTTGTTGGAGGATTCAGAGGATATACTGTAGTCAGTAGAACGTTTCCCATTTTCACAGTAACAGTGAGGTGGGACAATCTCCTGAGCCACAGTGTCAGAGATGGAGGAAGAAGACGTATCATGGGATTCTGATAAATTCAATTACATAAGTGTTGAGCTGAAAAACAAAGAGAATTTTTTTGTTTTCTTTGGAATCAGTAGTGGGAAAATTAGGACAAAAAAAAAGAAGTGGTCATTTCAAGTCCAAAATATTTTTGGTCTAAGGGAGATGAGGTGGAAAAGGGGGTGCATTCACAAGCATCAGTTATTTCTGTGAGGGAGATGAATCAGTGAAGTGTATGTCATACAAATAAAGAAGAAGCTGCGCCCTATCCCCAGAGCACACACGATAATAAAAGCACATGGAGCCCAGTGTCAGAGAAGCAGAGACAAGCACATCCTTGGCACATTGGCCAGTCAAGGCTAACTAGGGAGTCTGACTGAGAGACTTTATTTCAATAAGAAGGTAAGCAGATCCAAGGAATGACACCTAAGTTTTACAAACACGCACACACACAACACACACCACACTCTCCCGTTAAACTTGCCATTAAGCTGGATGACTTGAGTTCAGTCATAAAAAAGTTTTATTTTATGTATATGAGTACACTGTAGCTGTCTTCATACACACCAGAAAATGACATCAGATCTCATTACAGATGGTTGTGAGCCATCATGTGGTTACTGGGAATTAAACTCAGGACCTCTGGAAGAGCAGTCAATGCTCTTAACCGCTGAGCCATCTCTCCAGCCCTCCAGCTCCTGTTTTATGGACATGTTATTAGGTATGTAGATTCTTTTCTTTTGTCTTCTATTGGTCACATGGATCCTGTTGCCCAGCACTGCACAGCCAGAACTGTTTGCCCACACAAATCCCCACTTTCCCCTGCTTTCTTTAGAACATGGATTCAAAGGCTCCTGAACCTATGTTTCTTGAGGTGTTATGTATAGAATCTCAAAGAAGTTCTTTTAATTTTACAGGTTCTGGTTGAATTGATTAGCATGAGAGAGAAAGAGAGAAAGAGTGAAAGAGAAGAAAGAGAGAGAGAGAGAGAGACTCTCTACAAGAAAAACACTGAAAAGCAACAGTGAAAACTCAGAGGCTACTTTGAAACTCACTTCATTGTCAGAGTGTTAAAAAAAAAAATGGTTGGTAACAGTGTTGGCACAAAGAAATGTCCCATGAAAAGACCTCATTAAAAAAAAAAAAAAATCAAGGTTCTTAGAGTGCCACATGCTCAGAGGACACATTGATGCTGTGGGAGATGCTGATACAGAGATAAAATTGGTCTTTTTACATCAACATCAGAGTCAAGGAGAACAGTCACTCCTGACGCTGAGAATAAATACAGTTCCAAAGACCACATGCGCCACGAGAGTTCTTCTACATCAGGGTTCTGAACCTGTGGGTCATGACTCTTTTGGGGTTGAAGGACCATTTCACAGGGTCACCTAAGACCATCAGAAAAGAGTTTATTTACATTATGATTCATAACATTAGCAAAATTACAGTTATTAAGTAGCAATGAAAATAATTTTATGATTGGGGTCACCACAGTGTGTAAGGAACTGTATTAAAGGGTCACAGCACTAGGAAGGTTGAGAACTACTGTTCTTCACGAATCGAATGTGTGTTGTATGCCTCAGTATGTACACAGACTCTACAGGTTAATCTTTAATGTTCTCTAAAACTGCAACCTTATACTTAAGATTGTCCCAACAGAGTATCTGCCTAGTGACAGCCCTTCAACCAATATACTGATGCAAACTCGTGCTTCACATCTATGAATTTTGAGTCCAAATAGTCCACATAAATTTCTCATTCTTCTTTTAAATATATACTCTTTTTTAAGTTTTCATTTTATTTTTATTTTATATGCATGGGTGTTTTGCTTGCATGTATGCCTGTGTAAAGGAGATGAATTTCTTGGAACTGGAGTTATAGACAGTTGTGAGCTGTCATGTCGGTGCTGGGAATTGAACTCAGGTCCTTTAAAAGAACAGCCAGTACTCTTAACCTCTGAGCCATCTCTCCAGTCCCAATTTCTCATTTTTTGCCTTTAAGAGCTGTCTTTTGTCTTGGCTTCTTTGAATCCAGCCATAATTTACTATATTATACATATTTCTCTACAGTGCTCTGCTTCTCCCAAATAGACATTATTCTTTTAGATCCTCTCTCTCTCTCTCTCTCTTCTCTCCTCTTTTCTGGTGGTTATTTAGGCCAATAGTGGCTAGAAAATGCCTGTTTCCCAGGTGAGGAAGAATGAGCTCAGAGCATGTTTCCACTGAAGTGTCCGATAAGTGCTGAAAGCCTGCTTGCTCCTCAATGCCACATAAGTGACCAGAATTTACAAAGACATACCTTACTTGATTAAACCAATAACTATGAAAGTGATATTTATAGACATTCCCAACAAATCTAATCTATACACACATACATATTGTTTGTTTGTGTTTTTGAGACAAGGACTCATGTAGCCCAGGTTGGCCTTGAGTTTACTAAGCAGTTGAAGATGACCTTAAATTCCTGATCCTCTGGCCTCTGCCTTCCAGCACAAGCTACTGGCATGGGCCACTCTGCCCAGCCTTTGTTGTTATATTAAAATAAGGATTCATATAGCTTGGGCTGTTTGATTTTCTTATTTAGCTGAACATGACCTTGAACTCCTGATCTTCCAGCCTCTGCCTCCCAAGTGCTGAGATTCCAGGCAAACACTACCAAACCAAGCTATATATAGTGCATATAGTATACTTCACCAAATTTATGAATCAAAACAACTTATAAATATTAATAGTTGCTGAATCTAGTGGTACAGCCTGTAATACCAACACTTGGGCTAAGGAGGAGGATTGTCATATATTTGTGATAATCTGTGTAGTGAGCACCAGCCTAGCGGGCCATAAAGCAGGATCCTATCTCAAAAAACTAAAACAAAACACACACACACACACACACACACACAGCCTTTTTACTTCAAGTAAAATATAACATTTAAAGTAATAAAATATATTCTTTATATTAATAAAAATTATAAAATATCAAAGTATTGAATTAATAAATGATACAGAAAGCCTTCATATATAAAACCATAAACATGAATACAGGAGATACATGATGATCTGCATAATTGGACAGATATTTCAGGCTTTTGGCTGGGATGATTTTAATATCAAAAATGTCATTCCTCTCCAAGTTAAATTCCTACTTTGAGGCCTTCTTAATGGAGAATAAGAAGAGAGGGAGAGACTTGCAGAACTAAAAACTAAAACAGCTACAAAACCATAGTTAATAACAGGAACAGGCCGGTGGGATTAACATTTTTTTAAATGGCTCCAAAATATCAGGGGTAGAGGATTTCTGTGCATTGAAGGCCAGCCTGGTCTAAACAGTGAGTTCCAGACACCCAGGGCTACGAAAGAGAGAGCCTGTCTCGAAACAAAACAAAACACCCAGCTCTGAAGCAAGTTCACTTACATATGACAATGTGACGCTTAATTGAAGAGAGCTCCACATAGCAACAAGAAAACAATCCCATCGCTGTGATGACAAACCTCAACTTGACAAAATCTCGAATCATCTAGAGATGAGCCTCTAAGCATGCCTATAGGGAACAACTGTCTGGAAACCTCCCGGGGTGCCTCTGTGTGGCGCCATTCTATGACTAGGATCCCAGACCGTGTCCGTGGGGAAAAGAACAGCAGTTTGGACTCTCTGCTCTCTGCTTCTTTACTAAGGCGATGTGCATGGATGCAACGTGAATCGCTACCCTAAGCACCTATGGCTGAGGCTTCTTCCCCTGCCACGGTGGATTGATGGACCATAACTTTGAATGATGTGAGCTGAAATGAACTAGTCTCCAATGAAGTCACTTTTGTGAGGATTTTCTGTCACAGCAACAGAAAAGAAACTAAGATGACAGCAAATAATATCAGGAAAAGATGGGTCCTTTCTCAATATGGGATTCAGAGATAGACTTTCAGTGAATTAAGATTTTCAAGTGTGAGGGGGCTGGAGAGATGATTCAACAGTTGGGCACTGACTGACTGCTCTTGCAGAGGACCTAGGTTCGGTTCCCAGCACCCATGTGGTGACTTATAACAGTAGCTCCAGTTTCAGAGGATCTGATGCTCTCTGATGACCCCTGGAAGTTCAGACATCATGTGACACACATGCACACATTCAGGCAAAAAGCTCTTATATGTAAAATAAACATAAACCTTAATTAAAAAGGATTTAAATGAGGACAGGCACTTGTGGCACATGCCTTTAATTTCAGCCCTCTGGAAGCAGAGGCATGAGGATCCCTGAGTTTGAGGCCACCCTGTCTACAAAATGAGTTCCAGGAGAGCCAGAGCTACACAGAGAAAAATCTGTCTCAAAAAAACCAAATAAAGAAAGAATTCAAATGTAAAAAATAATGTGAATTTTAAAGAATTCAAATGTGAAAAACTACAACAGACAAAATATAAAAGAAAAAATCTTTACCACCTTGGAAAATGAACTAATTAAAGAAATTTTTTTGAAAACCATAATTGCTAAAGAATCAATCTTAAATTTCTCATCATACACATGAAAAAAACCCTGAAATGAAAAATGTGTTAACAAGTTGATTTAATTATTACACAATGCATAAAGTGAACTGTTATGTTCCATAAATGTGCAGGAATATTTCTTAATAGCATTATTTTTTTCCATTTGTGTATTCTTTACTTGTATGTGTGCACACCACTTGCATGCCTGGTGCTCTCTGAGTCCAGAAGAGGGTGTTAGATCCCTTAAAACTAGATTTACAGATGCTCGTGACACACTATGTGGATGCTGGGAATTGAACCTGGTCCTCTGCAAGAGCAGCAAGTACTCTTAACCACTGAGCCATAACTTTTCAAAGACACCCCCTGATATAGTCACTTAGAAGCTCCAAATGTCAAATTTACCATTTACTTCTAGCCCTTGGGAAATGCTAGGAAATTGGCCTTCACACTGAAAAGTATAAAAACTAAAGGGGTGTCCCCAGAAACCATTAACTGCAGGCTGATTGTGTAGTTTGCACTTTCTATTTCTTACTTCTAATGCTCAAAGCCCATGGAACCATGCTGCCATGGCCAGGGTAGGTCTTTCCACCTCAATGAGTCCAATCTAGAAGCTCCCTCACATGCATGCCTGCAAGATTATCTCTTAGCAGACTGTCGATAGTGTCAAGTTCACATCATGAGAGGTCCTCAGACAACTTCAGGCCATGAATTTCAGTGTGTCTGGATTGATGGACCCATCATTAAAGGTAAATGGAATACTTCAGTTGAACTCTTAGACTTCATAACCACTACAAAGGCAGATTGTGGTGGGGCATGCCTGTAAAGGCTCCACTCTGGAGGCTGGCATCAAAGGATTATAATGAGTTCAAAGCCAGCCTAGCATATCTAGTAAGTTCCCAGCTAGCCTGGGCTACAGGATGAAAGCACATCTTGAAAATCTCTCCTGTTCAATTTAGAATTTGCAAGTGATGAAAGGTCTGAAGAATGGTGTGTAGACCAGAGAGGTAAAATAGAGCCAAGAAACAGGAGATACAGTAATGAAAGCTCCAGAAGGGAAGGGGAGTGAGGAGCCATGCCTGCAAGACCTTACCCAGTCTAGAAAGAGCAGAGTTAATCTCTCCTAAAGGTTATACTTCCAACCCTGCTTCCCTGACAAATGTGTTTCTGTAAGAGTTTTGGGTAAGTCCCAACTCACAGGAAGTAAGAATATGTCAAATCATGAGAAGGGGTATTATAATTTTTCCTAATTAAAATTGTATGCATGTATACAATAAAATATAATCATACTCTCCTCCCCTTCCAGCTTTTCCCACACCCCTCACAAATGTCCACCTTCCAATTTCATGTTTTATTTGGTTTTCTGGTAATCCACTAAGTCCAACGAGCTGCCCGTATATCCATGGCTACCTCTGTAGACTAGAGGAGAGTCAAGGAACATGGTGTTCAGTCTCAACCTGTGATCTTGAGTCCAGCTAAATAATAATTCATGTCACTGCACGACTATTGGAATTTAAACACTGTGTATTTGAGGCATTGAGGAACTGTTCAAATTTTGTTGTTAAATTTTAGGTATAATAATGACATTATGATTAATACATTTTTCTATTCCTTTTTTTCCTTTCCAGAGTGGAGGCAGGATCTCAAACTATATGTACTAAAATAAAATATTTGTCATGAAATTATCTGTTGTTTGCTTCAAAATAAAGTAATAAGGGTTGAAACAGAGTGACAGGTCATTGAGGGGTCATCAGACCAACTTTTCTTCCCTACTATTGAGAATAGGTCATAGGGCCTTGCACATGCTAGGTGCATTACCAATTCTGTGTACTGTGATTTGCCTGAAATTATCTTTAATAAAAATTAAGGAAAAATGGGAGAGCTCAGTGGTAGAGTGCTTTGCCTAGCGTGAGCAATGAACTGAATTTGATCCCCCACTAAACACACACACACACACACACACAACACACACCACTGCTATAGCTTTAAAACTCTCTGTATTTAAAATACATATTGGGGCCAGCTAGATGGTTCAATGACATTGATGTTAAGCCTCCCACCTGAGTGCTATCCCTGGGCTCTACACTAACCCACTGCAAACACACTGCAATTTTCTCTCCCTCTGTCCCCTGTCCCTCTCTCTCTCTCTCTTTCCTCCCTCCCTCCTCCCTCCCTCCTCTTCACACTCTTTCCCTGTCTTCCACTCCCTTCTCTGCATCTTTTCTCATAGTCATACACAAATAAAATGTATTAAAAACTCTGTATATTGAAAGCCAAATGTTACTGAGTGAAATTAGAAATGCAAATAGAGCTAGAGAGATGGCTCTGTGGTTATGAGCACATTTTGCTCTTGCAGAAGTCTTGAGTTCAGTCCCCAGCACCCATGTCAGGCAGCTCCCAATCACCTGTGACTTCAGTTCCAAGGGTTTGACAGCCTCTTCTGGATTCAGAGGGTGTGTGTGTGTGTGTGTGTGTACGGGTGTGTGTATGTACTTGGCATTTGTAGTTCAGATGAAAGATAATTGATATGCTAAGAAATGAGTCTTCAATTCCTGGATAGCTTTGTTTTAATTATTTTGATTTCCCTCAGGGATATGTTAATTTTATTTATTTGTGTGTGAGTGTCTGTGTGTGGTGTGTCAAGTTTGTATTTGTGTCTAAGCAGCTCACTCATCTTACCCTTCCACTCTACTAGAGAGACCAAATAGCTATCTAGAATTTGGGGAAGACTTCAATTCCTACCTCACATCATCCACAGAAAGTAATTTGATACCAATCGTAGATGTAAATATGAAAGAAGAGGATTTCTACATGCTATGTAATATCTAAACCTAACAGAGAACTCCTGTTTGTAATATTCAATGAGGTCTTTCAAATATAACATAAAGTAGTAACAACCCAATCATTAAGAATATACTAAGAGGATCATGTGATGTAACTCAGCAGGTAAAGACACTGGCTGGGCAATCCTGCTGACATGAGTTCAGAACACACACAGAGATAAAAAGATGAGAAGCACTCCACAAAATCATCCTCTGACCTCTACATGTGAACAATGCCAGATGCATTCACACATTCACACACATGCACATACACATGCACGCACATACACATGCACGCAAATGCACACACAAAGGTGGAGAGATGACTTGAATAGGCCGTTTACACAAGAATTTCCAAGTGCATAGGGAATGTGAGAAGTTGTTCAGCGTTTCTAGTCATGGGGAAATGCTCATGAACACACAACACGGTATCATACACTCACTGGAAGGACTAAAATAAAAAGGTGGGCGTGTCAAGTCTGGGCAAGATGGCGGACTTTGGGGAGGCAGACAC
>JAJTUV010005139.1:0-11476 GCA_021653895.1 Mastomys natalensis
AAGGCCTACAATCAGCCATAGGCCTAAAATCAGCTATAGGCCTGACATACATACATGCTAACACAAAGTCTTGGTCTCTGTGGAAAAACACTGAAACAAATGGCTATAAACTATTGTAAACAGGCAGCTTTTGTGGAAATTAACCAGCCTGAGCAGTCATAGGTCTTATAAATAGACAGCCTCAGCGGACAGTACCAACTTAGATAAGGACAAGTGAATCATAGGCAGAGTCGTAGTGACCTGTCCCCTGAACCTTCACCCAGCTGATACTTTGTTCTGAAAGTACTCCCCCTGAACACCTATGCTCTGGTGTGATCCCCTTCCCCACATCCTGCCTTTTTGTGTTTATAACCCCTGTGTGAATAAGTAAATTACAACTTGATTTAAATAATTAAATTTTTTAAAATGTAAAAAATAATAATAATAATAATAATAATAATAATAATAAGGTTGAGAACCACTGATCTACAAGGTGGTCAACTAAAGTAGAATCAGATTAAATGACCTGTGGGAAAATCACAACTTGAACCTTCATTAATGGCTACATGGGCCCTCAATCATTCCCCTATCCTGGGATATACTTTCTCTGTATTCTTTACATTTCCTATCTCCTTTACTTCTTGGGAATATCCTTACATTCTGCCCTTTAGAAAAAAATCAATCCTATCTCACCTTCCTTTAAACACAAACAATTAAAAAAATTAGTCTTGTATGGGCCAGTTTTAGTGGCCTGATACCTACCCAAATGCTACAGCCTGCTTGCCTCTCAGGAGGTCTGCAGAAACCAAAGACACACGTGAGAATCTCCCCTAAATAACCACGCCATCTGGGACAACTATAGGGCCCAGATGACTTGATACATACCTCCCCCACCCACACCTCAACTCTGAGCCCATGAGCTCCACCTTTCTTCCAGCCCACTTCCCTACTCAGGCCACATCAGCATCCTGATACCCACCCCTAAATACTACAGCCTACAAGCCTCCCAGGAAGTCCACAGTAAACAAGGGCACAGGAGGTCCTCAATAACCAGGGTCATAGGAGGCCCACCTTAACCAGAGACAGCACTACCTGTCTCCAAGGAGACCAGCCCTAACTCAGGTCACAGAGCTCTACCTGCCTGCAAGGAGGCCATTTTCCGTCAGATACATCCAGGCCAGTTAACACAAAAAAGAACCAGATGGCCAGAGCAAGTGCAAGATCATATGTGACAGAACACAATGCAATTTGGTACCATCAAAATCCACTTCTCCAACCACAGAAAGCCCTGGATACCCTAACAAGCCTGAAAAGCAAGATAATGACCTAAACGTCCATCTCATGAAGATGATAGAGGTATTTGAGGAGGATACAAAGAAGTCCCTTAAAGAAATACAGGAAAATACACGCAAATCGGTAGAAGGCCTTAAAGCAGAGACAAATAAATCCCTTAAAGAAATATAGGAAAATACAATCAAGCAGGTGAAGTAATTGAACAAAATGGTCCAAGAACTAAAAATAGAAATAGAAACAATAAAGAAAACATAAATGGAGGCAACCCTGGAAATGGACAACTTAGGAAAGAGATCAGGAGCTACAGTGCAAGTGTCACCAACAGAATACAAGAGATAGAAGAGAGAATCTCAGGTGTAGAAGATACCATAGAAGATATTGACACATCAAAGAAAATACAAAATGTAAAAAGCTCCTAGCCCAAAATATCCAGGAAAATCAGGACAGAATGAAAAGATCAAACCTAAGAATAACAGGACTAGAAGAGGGTGAAAATTACCAGCTCAAAGGGCCAGAAAACATCTTCAACAGAATCATAGAAGAAAACTTCTTTAACCTAAAAAAAGAGATGGCCATAAATGTACAGAAAACCTACAGGACACCAAACAGATTGGACCAGAAAAGAAAATCCTCTTGTCACATAATAATCAAAACAATAAATGCACATAGCAAAGAAAGAATATTAAAATCAGTAAGGGAAAATGTCAAGTAACATATAAAGGCAGACTTATCAGAATTATACCAGACTTTTCAACAAAGACTCTAAAACCCAGAAGATCCTGGACAGATATCATCCAGACCATAAAAGAACACAAATGCCAACCCAGGCTACTACACCCAGAAAAACTCTCAATCACCATAGATGGAGAAGCCAAGATACTCCATGACAAATTTAAATTTAAACAATATCTTTCTACTAAGCCAGCTGTACAGAGAATTCTAGAAGGAAAACTCCAACACGAGGAGGATACCTACAGCCAAGAAAACATAAGAAACTGAACACTTCACAACAAATCCAACAGAAAAGTATCATTCTCACATACCTCCAGCAACAAAAATAACAGGAACTTAGAATCTTCTGTCTTTAATATCTCTCAACATCAATGGACTCAATTCCCAACAAAAAGACACAGGCTAACAAACTGGATAAGTAAACAGGAACCAGCATTTTGCTGCATACAAGAAACACATTCAGTGACAAAGACAGACACTACCTCAGAGCAAAAGGCTGGAAAAAAGTTTTCCAAGCAAATGGTCCCAAGAAACAAGCTGGAGTTGCTTTTCTAATATCCAATAAAATAGACTTTCAACCATAAGTTATCAAATGAGATGAAGAAAGACACTTCATATTCATGAAAGGAAAAATCCACCAAGAAGTCTCAATTCTGAATATCTATGCCCCAAATGCAGGCAGCCACATTCACAAAAAATAAATAAATAAATAAATAAACCTTTACTAAAGCTCATATTCCACCTCACACAATAATAGTGGGAGACATCAACACCCTGCTCTCACCAAAGGACAGCTCATTGAAACAGAAACTAAACAGAGACATAGTGAAACTAACAGAAGTTATGAACCAAATGGATTTCACAGATATCTACAAAACATTTCACCCCAAAACAAGAGAATACACCTTTTTCTCAGCACTTCATGGAACCATCTCTAAAATTGACCATATAATCACACACAAAACAAGCCTCAACTGATATAAGAAGATTGTAATAATCTCATGCATTCTATCAGATCACCACAGACTAAGGCTAGACTTCAATAACAACAAAAACAACAGAAGGCCACATACTCATGGAAAATGAACAACCTTCTGCTCAAGATAACTTGGTTAGGGAAGAAATAAAGAAATCAAAGACTTTATAAAAGTCAATGAAAATAAAGACATATTATCCAAACTTATGGGACATAATGAAAGCAGTGTTGAGAGGAAAATTCATAGCACTAAGTACCTTCATGAAGAAATTGGAGAAATCCCATACAAGCAACTTAACACCACACCTGAAAGATCTAGAACAGAAAAAAAAAAGCTAACACACTATAGATGAGTAGACTGCAGTAAATAGTCAAACTCAGGGCTGAAATCAACCAGTTAGAAACAAAGAAACTATACAAAGGATCAACAAAACCAAGAACTGGTTCTTTGAGAAAATCAACAAGATAGATAAACCCTTAGCCAAACTAACTAAAGGACACAGAGACAGTATCCAAATTAACAGAATCAGAAATAAAAAGGGAGAGATAACAACAGAAACTGAAGAAATTCTAAAAATCATCAGAACATACTCCAAAATCCTATACTCTACAAAACTGGAAAATCTAGATGAAATGGATGACTTTCTAGATGGATACTATGTACCAAAGTTAAATCAAGAACAGGTAAACTATCTAAACAGTCCCATAACCCCTAAGGAAATAGAAATAGTCATCAAAAACCTCCCAACCAAAAAAAATCCTAGTGATAGATGGTTTTAGTGCATAATTCTACCAGACCTTCAAAGAAGAGCAAATAGCAATACTTCTCAAACAATTCCACAAAATATAAACAGAAGGAACACTACATAATTTGTTCTATGAAGCCACAGTTATGCTGATACCTAAACCACACAAAGACTAAACAAAGAAAAAGAACTTCAGACCAATCTGACTTATGAATATCGATGCAAAAATACTCAATAAAATTCTCGAAACCAAATCCAAGAAGACATCAAAACAATAATTCACCATGATCAAGTAGGCTTCATCCAGGGATGCAAGGATGGTTCAATATATGAAAATCCATCAACATAATCCACTATATATACAAACTCAAGGGGAAAAAATGCATGATCATCTCATTAGATGTTGAAAAAGCCTTTGACAAAATTATAACATCCCTTCATGTTAAAAGTATTGGAAAAATCAGGAATTGAAGGCCCATACCTAAACATAATAAAAGCAATATACAGAAAACCAAGAGCCAACATCAAATTAAATGGAGAGAAACTTAAAGCAATCCCATTAAAATCAGGGAGAAGACAAGGTTGCCCACTTTATCTGTATTTATTCAATATAGTACTCAAAAGTCTAGCCAGAGCAATTAGACAACAAAAGGAGGTCAAAGGGATACAAATTGGGAAGGAGGAAGTCAAGATATCACTATTTGCAGATGATATGATAGTATACATAAGTGACCCCAAAAATTCTACCAGAGAGGCTGAATCAAATCAGTCGCCTTGCTCTACTCAAAGGATAAATGGGCTGAGAAAAAATTAGGGAAACAATACCCTTACCATAGCCACAAATAGTATAAAATATGTTGGTGTAACTCTTACCAAGCAACTAAAAGATCTGTAAGACAAGAACTTCAAATTTCTGAAAAAAAGAAATAAAAGAAGACCTCAGAAGATGGAAAGTTCTCCCATGCTCATGAACTGGTAGGTTTAACATAATAAAAATGGGCATCTTACCAAAAGCAATCTACAGATTGAATGCAAGTCCCATCAAAATTCCAACTCAATTCTTCACAGAGATAGAAAGACCAATTCTCAACTTCATATGTAATACAAACAAACAAACAAACAAAACCAATTACCTAAGGATACCCAAAAATATTCTCAACAGTAAAAGAACTTTTGGGGGAATCACCATCCTTGACCTCACACCAATCAGAATGGCTAAGATCAAAAATCTACAGATTCAGTGTAATCCCCATTAAAATCCCAACTCAATTCTTCACAGAGTTACAAAGAGAAATTCTCAAATTCATTTGGAATAACAAAAAAACAAACAAAAAAAACCAAGATACAAAAACTACTCTCAATAATAAAAGAACTTCTGGAAGAATCACCATCCCTGACCTCAAGTGATATTACAAAGCAATAGTGATAAAAACTGCGTAGTATTGGTACAGAGACAGGCAGGAAGATCAATGGAATAAAATTGAAGACTAGAAATAAACCCACACACCTATGGTCACTTGATCTTTGACAAAGGGATAAAACCGTCCAGTGGAAAAAGGATAGCATTTTCAACAAATGGTACTGGTTCAACTGGAGGACAACAAGTAGAAGAATGCAAATCAATCCATTTTTATCTCCTTGTACAAAGCTCAATTCCAAGTGGATAAAGGACCTTCACAAAAAATCAGATACACTGAAACTAATAGAAAAGAAGGTGGGGAAGAACCTTGAATACTTGGGCACAGGGAAAAAGTTCCTGAACCAATGGCTTATGCTCTAAGATCAAGAATTGACAAATGGTACCTCATAAAATTCCAAAGTTTCTATAAAGCAAAGGACACTGTCAATAGGACAAAATGGCAACCAACACATTAGGAAAAGATCTTTACCAATCCCATATCCAATAGAGGGCTATACCCAACATATACAAAGAACTCAGAAATTAGACTCTAGACAACCAAACAACCCTATTAAAAATGGGGTAAAAAGCTAAACAAAGATTTCTCAACTGAGGAAACTCAAATGGCCAAAAAGCACCTAAAGAAATGTTCAGTATCCTTAGTCATCAGGGAAATACAAATCAAAACAAGCCTGAGATTCCACCTCACACAAGTCAGAATGGCTAAGACCAAAAACTCAAGTGATAGTAGATGCTGGCAAGGATGTGAAGAAAGAGGAACACTACTCCATTGTTGGGGATTGCAAGATGGTGTAACCACTATGGAAATCAGTCTGGCGGTTCCTCAGAAAATTGGACATAGCATTACCTGAGGACACAGCTATACCACTCCTGGGTATATTCTCAGAAGATGCTCCAACATATAACAAGGACATATGCTCCACTATGTTCATAACAGCCTTATTTATAATAGCCAGAAGATGGAAAAAAACCCAGATGTCCTTCAACAGAGGAATGGATACAAAAATTGTGGTACATTTACACAATAGAGTATTACTCAGCTATTAAAAAGAATGAATTTGGGAAATTCTTAGGCAAATGGATGGAACTAGAAAATATCATCCTGAGTGAGATAACCCAATCACAAAAGAATACACATGGTATTCACTCACTGATAAGCAGATATTAGCCCAGAAACTTGAAATACCCAAGATTCAACTCACAAACTACATGAAGCTCATGAAAAAGGAAGACCAAGTATGGGTGATTCAGTCCTTCTTAGAAGGAGTAACAAAATACTCAAGGGAGCAAATATGGAGACAAAGAGTGGGACAGAAACTGAAGGAGGGGCCATCTAGAAACCATTCCAGCTGGGTATCCACCCCATGTGCAGTCACCAAAGTAGATGCTGATGTGGATGCCAGGAAGTGCATGCTAACAGGAGCCTGATATAGCTGGCTCCTTAGAGGTCTGCCAGAGTGTGACATATTCAGAGGCAGATGCTCACAGCTAACCATTGAATTGATCATGGGTTCCCAATAGAAGAGTAAGAGAGAAGACTGTAGGAGCTGAAAAGGTTTGAGGCCCCATGGGGAGAACAACAATACCAACCAACCAGAGCTTCCAGGGTCTAAACCACCAGCCTGGGAGCACATAGGGAGGGACCCATGGCTCCAGCTGTATATGTAGGGGATAATGGCCTTTGTTGGCATAGGTGGGAGAGGAGATGATTGGTCCCATGAAGACTGGATGCCCAGTGTGGGGGAATTCAAGGGTGGGGAGGTGGGAGTGGGGGTGTAGGTGGGGGCACATCCTCATAGAAGCAGGAGGAGAGGGGATGGGATAGGGGCTTCCTCGGGGAGAATGGGGTAAGGGGGTAACATCTGAAATATAAATAAAATATCCAATAAAAAAAATAAATAAAATAAAGCTCAGGGGATAGCAGATGCTGTTGAGGATGTGGAGAAAGAGGAACATTCCTTCATTTCTGTTAGGAATGCAAGCTGATGCAACCACTCTGGAAATCAGTCTGTTGGTTCCACAGAAAATTGGAAATAGTTCTACCTGAAGAACCAGCTATACCACTCTTGGCTTATACCCAAAAGTTGCCTCACCATATCACAAGGACATGTGCTCCACTGTGTTCATAGCAACCTTATTTGTAATAGCCAGAAGCTGAAAACAACCCAGATGTCCCTCAACCAAAGCGTGGATACAGAAAGTGTAGTTTATTTACACAATGGAATACTATTCAGCTATTAAAAACAAGGACATCATGAATTTTGCAGGCAAATGGGTGGAACTAGAAAATATCATCTTGAGTGAGGTAACTGAGACCCCAAAACACATGCATGGTATGTACTCACTGATAAGTGAATATTAGCCAAAAGTACAGAATACTTAAGATATAACCACAGACCACAAGAAATGTAAAAAGCAGAAAGACCCAAGTGAGGAGGCTTCAATCCCACTTAAAATGGGGAAGAAAATAATTACCAGAGACAGAGGGAGGGAGATTCCTCAGTATCAGAGAGGAGGGAGAGAGAAAAAGGGGAACAGGATCAAATATGGGGAGGACAGGAGAGAAGCTCAGAGGGCCAAGAGAATGAATGCAAATAAGCAGCCTTGGGTGCTAGGATGTGGAAGGACCTCTAGAAAGCACCAAAAACTGGGATGTGAGAGACTGTCAGGACTCATTGGGGGTGACTTAGCCAAAATGCCCAACAATAGGGAGTGGGAAACTCAGAGAGTCCACCTATAGTAAATATACAGGGCTTCAAGTAGAGGGACAGGTTTACTAACTCACAGTCAAAATTTCTAACCCAGAATTGTTTCTGTGTAAAAGACCTGCAAGGACAAAAATGGAGAAGAAACTGAAGGAAAGGCAGTCCAATGACAAGCCCAACTTGGGATCCATCTCATGGGGGTGGAGGGGCAGTCACCAAGGCCTGACAGACACTATTACTGATGCTATGGTGTGCTTACAGACAGGACCCTAGCATGGTTGTCCTCTGAGAGGCCCTACCAGCAGATGACTAAGACAGAGGCAGATACTTACATCCAACCATTGAACTGAAGTCAGAGACCCCTAAGGTTGAATTAGGGGAAGGATTGAAGGCTGAAAAAGACAACGATCCCATAGGAAGACCAGCAGACCCAACTAACTCAGACCTCAGGGAGCTCCCAGAGACTGAACCACCAACCAGGAGCATACACATACATGGGCTGGTCTGAGGCCCCTGGCACATAGCCTCTGATAGCAGAGGTCTGCCTGGTCTGGCCACCATGGGAGAAGATGTGCTTAATCCTGGTGGCAGGGACAGCACCCTCTCAGAGGCAAAGAGGAGGAGGAATGAGATGAGGAACGGGAATGGAATGATGGGAAGGGGAACTGAGAGGGGAGAGCAAAGACTGGAATGTAAATAAATAAAGTAACTTTTTAAAAATAGTCTTATATGTTTTTAAGGTCTGTATGGAAGATCCAGTGCCATTTTTTTTTTTTTTAATTTGATCTCTTCAACTCCGAAACTCTGAGGCAGCATAGTGCTGACTGACTTTGTTTTGTGGCAAGGCCTGTCTGTTTACTCCTATTTATCCTGGAATTCTCTATGTAGAGCAATAGAGCAGGGTGGCCTCAAGCTTAGAGTTCCTTCTGCCTCAAACTCCCTAAATGCTGGGATTAAAGGTGTGCACCACTGCATCTGGCTTTGCCTGACTTCTTTCAGGGTACCTCTGTCTTGGTGGGTATTTCAACTGCCGATAATCAAGGTATTGACATAGTAATGTTTGCTGATACCTGTTATTTGGCTGATTACAGAAAGGACTAAGCTAGTTGCTTAAGAACAGCTGACATTGCTGTCACTATATAAATACACTGAAATTATAAGTAAGAAAAATACTTTTGCAAAGGAAGCATCAAGACATGTACAAAGAAGCTGGGCAACGTGTGTACACCTATAATTACAGCTCAAGCAGTAAGATCATAGATTCAAGGCTTGCCTACACTACAGAGCAAGTTTGTTCAACTCTAGTCGGAAAACTCTTGACTAAAAACGGAAAACAAGGCTATAGATATGGCTCAGTGGTTAAATGCTTCCTTACCATGTACAAGGCTCTCAGTTCAATCATAGTACCGATGAATGAATGAATGAATGAATGAATGAATGAACGAATAAAAAGATGGATATGAAATGAGTTGAATGACACCTCCCTTAAAGCAAATTTTAGAAACTCTCTATAAATGATGTGATTTAGGAAAAGAGCAGGTTCTAGAGTGATAAACTTAGGTTTATCTGACTGATAGCATATCCCCTGGGCAAATTATTTATCCTATGTTATCATCTATTCTTCATATGTAGCATGGAAATGGCTAATGCAAATTAAAAACATTCAGTGAGAAATTACATATGTTTGCAACATGAGACCAAGCTACTAGGTTGTCCGCAGTAAATGTACATTTTAATTGCATCTTCTGACTTTTATTGTTGTTGTTGTTTTAATTTTTTCTTTTATTGGATATTTTCTTTATTTACATTTCAAATGTTATCCCATTCCAGGTCTCCCCTCCAGACACCCCTTTTCCAATCTCCCTTCCCCCTGCCTCTATGAGAATGCTCCCCATCCACCCACTCCAGCCTTACTGCCCTGGCATTCCCCTACAGTGGAGCATCGAGCCTTCACAGGACCAAGAGTCTCTCCTTCCATTGATGCCAGATAAGGCCATCCTATGCTACATATGCAGCTGGAGCCATGGTCCCTCCATGTGTACTCTTTGGTTGGTGGTTTAGTCCCTGGGAGCTCTGAGGGGGGTCTGGTTGGTTGATATTATTGTTCTTCCTATGGGGTTGCAAACCCCTTCAGCTCCTTCAGTCCTTGTCCTAACTCCTCCATTGGGGACCATGTGCTCACCTGAGAGCATCCACCTCTGTATTTGTCATGCTCTGACAGAGCCTCTCAGGAGACAGCTGTATCAGGCTCCTGTCAGCAAACACTTCTTGGCATCCACAATAGCATCCTTTTCCATTCCCCTGATTTCCCTTCAAGACCAATCTAAAGAAATGCCATGATCATCCTGAGTGCTACATAGTGAGGCCACTAGATGGAGCCATTCACTATAATTTCTCCTTCCCTGTCTTCTTTGATTCATGTCTGGAACTTCAAGGTTGATTCCTCCTCAGTTCTTCAGTCTTCCTAAATGCCTATGGTGCCTGTGAAAGGGTCGGGAACTCTGCCTGTCTCCCATCTAACATATTCAAAACTTGATTGAACTCAGAAACACGGCTAGTGGCATTTGAACCTGAGCTCTAATACTATTGAGTATTAACAGTCGGGCAACTTGTTCTCCATTCTTATTTTTCTCTATCTTTTTGATGCTTCTATTTCCACACTCACCTTGTTCTATAGCGGTCATTGCAATGAAATACTATTTGTGAGATTCTTTGGGATGGCTCATGGTTAAGAGTGCACGATGCTCTTACAGAGGATCTAAGTTGGGTTTCCAGCACCCACTGTGAATGGATCACAACTACCTGTGACTCCAGGGGATATGCCATCTCCCTTCTGGCCCCGTGGGCACCTATTTTCAGATTGTTTTTTAATTTTATTTATTCACTTTATATCCCAATATCAGCCCCCCTCCCTCCAATAACCCCCCACACAGATCCTCCCCCAATTCCTCCTCCCTTACCCTTTTTAGAAGAGAGACACACACACATTTCACACATCCACCCCATAACCCTACACCCCCCCCCTGGCCCCACAAGTTGCTGTAGAACTAGGCACATCCTCTCACGCTGAAGGCGGGGCAGCCCCGTTAGGACAATGGGATCCACAGACAGGCAACAAAATTAAAGGACAGCTCTCACTCCAGGTTTTTTTGGGAAAACCTGCATGAAGGCCAAGCTGCTCATTTTGCTACATACGTGTGGTTCAGGACATAGGGTCCATCCTGTGCTCCGTTTGGTTTTGGGGGTTCAGTCTCTGGGGAAGCCTCAAGGGTCCAGGTTAGTTGACCTGTTGGTATTCTTGTGGAGCAGCCCTGTGCTTTTTGGGTCCCTCAGTCCCCTTTCAATTAAATCCCTTTAAATCAAATAAAAAAGAAGTCTAGAAGTTTTCAAAACACGAAAAACCTATGGAATGAAATTCCCCACTCCCAGAGATTTATAAATGAAATTTGAATTAATACTCCATAAATGACTTTAACTATTGCTACATTCATAAATCTCTTCAGTGACATCTCTTTTTTAAAAGAACCCTACATTCCCTTTGGGAAAGAGTTCAAATTTTTTTTTGGGTTTTTAATTAAAAGATAAAAAAATTACAATCCCCTAAAGTTGACGTTAACTAGGTTAA
>JAJTUV010005140.1:0-11513 GCA_021653895.1 Mastomys natalensis
AAATCAATTTGGTGGGTTTTCAGAAAACTATGAATAGTTCTACCTCAAGACTCACCTATACCAATCATGGGCATATACCTAAAATATGGTCCACCATTCCACAAAGACACTTGCTCAACTATGTTCATAGCAGCTATATTCATAATAGCCAGAAGTTCAATACAACTTAGATGTCCCTCAACTGAAGAACGGATAAAGAATATGTAGGACATCTACACAATGGAATAAGATTCAGCTATTAAAACCAAAAGGGATCATGAATTTTGAAGGCAAATGGATGGAAATTGAGAATATCATCCTGAATGAAGTAACCCAGTCCCAATAGGACATGTATGGTATTAACTCAATTTAGAAGATTTTAGCCAAAAATACAGAATACCCATGCTACATTCCACAAACCCAAAGTAGCTAAAAAAGAAAGAAGGTACAAGCAAGGATGCATGAATCTCCCTTAGAAAGGAAGGTAGGGATAATCTCCAGGAAGAGACAGAGATTTCTTCTTTCTTGGTTCCTCTTAAGATAGCAGAGGAGGAAGAGTGTCCATGGGGCAAGACTTTGTCTTACAAGATATTTAGGGTTGCTGCTTAATAATAACATGTTTACCTATCCTTAAGTCTAAGTCACTTTGCTGCAGTAGCTGACTTGACTATCTGAGTTCCTCTGAGACCAGAAAGTGTAGTCTCTAATTTAGTACCTCATCATAAAACGCAGGGGATTAAGTAAGGATTAATTGCTAGAACCTTTTCCCAATTGTCCAGATGTCTCTCCCTTGTCAGGCTCAGGAGATGTTTGGAACAATAAATTTCTATTGAACCAGGAGCAGAGAGTCACTCTCTACTCACAGGAGGAAAAACTTGTATACAAGAAAAGCATATACAATTCATGTCTATATATTCACATGAATTCATATACAAAATTCATGCTTACACATTCATATATCTCCATTCAATCCATCTGAGCCACATACTTATCTCATACTACATACTTATTTCATAATTACATACTTACACACACACATCCATACTTAAATATGTATATGGAGTAAAATACCAAGTGCCAGTGCAGAAAGAACTCACTCATTCTGAATAAAAAATGAACTCCAATCTTTATTATATTACATTATTACATTATTATTCTGTCTTGCACCTATAGTAAATCATTATGTTCCATTTTTATGACCTTTGGTTAATGGTTTTACAACCTCCTGGAATGTGCTCTAAGTTGTAGATGCTTGCTTGATATCACAAGAGGAATTAATTCATGACACTTGATACTGGCAGAGTTTCATTGCAATTTTGACACCAGAAAGGACTTAATAGCATTTCTATTATAAAGGATCTTAATTATTATTAATATAATTTTAGGAATTCTTTATAAAATCATCATTAATAATTAAGAATTCATCTTGTCTATATAGCATCACTACAAGATAGTACATAGTTGGTTCTGCAGAGATCTGCTCAAAAGGATAGACTAATACCTAGTGGATTGTTTTATATATATATATTAAAACAATATATATATATATATATATATATAATATATATATAATATATATA
Organism: Mastomys natalensis; assembly: GCA_021653895.1. Classification (NCBI taxonomy): domain Eukaryota; kingdom Metazoa; phylum Chordata; class Mammalia; order Rodentia; family Muridae; genus Mastomys; species Mastomys natalensis. The sequence goes on from JAJTUV010005140.1 coordinate 1,560, forward strand.
TCACGAAAAGCATTTTAATAATAATAATAAATCTTTCCTAAAATGTAGTCTTATCAGCCTTCCTTAGAGAAGCAAATTCCATTAATAATTATAATAAAATAATAACAGTCAATGGCAGAACCATCTCAGGAAGATCACCTGCTAGTTTTTAGCTTCTCTTTGGTGGCTCCTAGGTAACCTACTTTAAGGGAAATACCCAAGAATCAATGAGGGTGACCTTAGCTGTGACTAATAGCACTGGGGATATGGAACTTGAAGATACCACCTTCTTTAGCCAGGTAGAAACCCCAGTGGAGCGATAGGGACACCAACCCACTCACAAAACTGTCAACCCAAAATTTATCCTGTCTACAAGAAATGTAGGGACAGAGATGGAGTAGACTGGAAGACTGGCCAATCAATAACAGACCCAACTTGAGATCCATCCATGGGCAAGCACCAGTTCCTGACACTATTAATGATATTTGCTATTCTTGCAGACAGGAGCCTAGCATTACTGTCCTCTGAGAGGCTCCATCCAACAGCTGACTCAGACAGATGCAAATACCCACAGCCAAACAGTGGGTGGAGCTTGGGGACTCTTATGGAAGAATAAGGGAAAGGGGTTACAGGCCCTGAAGGAGATAAGTACTCCACAGGAGACCAATAGGGTCAACTAACCTAAACCCTTGGGGCTCTCAGAGACTGAATCACCAACAAAAGAATATACACTGGCTGGATCTAGGCTTCCTCAAACATATGTAGCTGATGTGCAGCTTGGTTTTTTATATGGGTCCTGAACAACTGAAACCATAGGTTATCCCAACAGCTGTTGTCTGTATGTGGGATAAATTCTTCTAGCTAGGCTGCCTTGTCTGGCATCAATGGGAAAGGATGTACTTAGCCCCACAGAGACTGATGTGCCAGGGTGGAGGATAATTAGGGGGCTCCTATCCACTCAGAGTGAAAGGGGATGAGGAGTGAGGGGAAGAACTATGGGATAAGTGTCCAGGATGGAGCAGTGAGTGGGATATAATGTGAATAAGTATAAAGGGGAGAGAGACACAGAGACAGAGAGACAGAGAGAGAGACAGAGACAGACAGAGACAGAGACACAGAGAGAATATTAGAACTGGGGTTGCTAGAGCACCAGAAGAAGGAATTAAAGACTAATGCTGAATGGATATAAAGCTTCAGTTAGGTAATATGAATATATTCTAGAGATTGTATTTGCAACATAGTGTCTATACTCAATAATCATACAACACACACTTAAGATAGAAAATTTTAGTCTCAGTATTCTCTTCTTCTTCTTCTTCTTCTTCTTCTTCTTCTTCTTCTTCTTCTTCTTCTTCTTCTTCTTCTTCTTCTTCCTCCTCCTCCTCCTCCTCCTCCTCCTCCTCCTCCTCCTTCTTCTTCTTCCTCTCTCTCTCTCTCTCTCTCTCTCTCTCTCTCTCTCTCTCTCTCTCTCTCTCTCTCTCTCTCTGTGGTATGTATGTGTAGTTTGTTCTCTGCATGTACGTGAGTATATAGGTTGTGTGCCCACATATGTGTAAGCAGAGACCAAGGCAAGATATCAGGCATCTTTCTCTATTTTTCTCTGCTCCATGCATTGACACATAACCCCTCGCTGAATCAGAAGCTAATTATTTTAGCTAAGTTGGCTGTTCAGCAAGCTCCCAGAATCCACCTGTCTTCATTCCCTATGCTAAGATATAGGTATGCAGTTGTGCTGGAATTTTACATTGTTTTGTGGATGATAGGAATTTGAACTCATGTCTTCAGGTCCTCATGTTTGTTGAACAAATGTCCTCCTCCTCCCCTGAGCTATGTCCCCATGGATCAATGTTCTTACCACACCAAAAAAAAAAAAAGTAAAGGAATAAATTACACAGACAATTACAGGAAATTAAAAGTAAAACAAACGTGTGTTTTAACACTTAATTTTGGCTAACATATTTTGCATTTTAATTGGTTAAAATAACTTTTAAGATACAATGCTTCTCATAACATCATGGGATCATATCAGGAGATACCCTAGGAGTATGCTTATGTACTTTATATGGTAAGTTCAACGTCAAGTTTCGGTAAGATACTTGAAAATCGATATTAAAATTCTTGTAATCTTAATTTTGGCATATATTAAAATGTACAAATAGCTATATGTGTCACTAACAGTTTATAAAAAATACAGCACATAATAGCACCCAAAGAAATCTATGTTCCCCATGTGCCCTTAAATTCAGCTCCTTCAGTCCAAAAGAATAACCATTATCCTGATTTCTGACAGCAATCAATAATTTTGTCTTTTCTGCACTTTACATAACTGGAATTCTAAAGTACTTTTTGCGTGTGTGTGCTGGCATATTGATATCTTAAGAACTCATCAATATGCTTGAATGCAGCACTTGTAATTTAGTAGTTATCACGGCTGATTGGAATTAAAATTGTGTGACCATAGTTAGATTTCATCATTGAGCCTGTGCTTTTGATGGATAACAGTACTATTGTGTTACTATCAACATTCTTGAATAGTTTTTTAATTAAGTTTTGCATGAAACTTCATTTGCTTTGTACCTAAGAGAATAGTATCCAGGAAATAGTTTTATGTATATGTATAGCTCTAATAAATACTTCCAAGTAGTTTGTTCAAAGCTAATTACTGGGTTGATTCATATTCTTCTCAACACTAGATGTTACCTATTTTATTTTAGGAAATTCCTACAAATGTACAGTAGTTTTGACTTATAGTTTTGGGTTTATCTAGTCCTAAGACCCTTTTCATGTGTTTTTTGAATGTGAGAGCTCCATACAATTTTCATCCATTTTTAAATTTTTATATATTATATATTTGTGTATTTAAGAATATAATGATATTCTTGTGCCACTCTTTTTATTGTATCATTCCTTTTAATAGTCTGGAGTAAGGTTTATATTTGTATACCTTATTAGTTTTTCAATTATTTATTTATTTATTCATTCATTCATTCATTCATTTATTGACACAAGATCTTGCCATATAACCCTAACTGGTCTCAAATGTTCAATTCTCTTTTCTCCATCTTCTGGGCTCTGAGATTGCAGCAATATGCCTAAAAAAATATTGAATTTTTTAATTATTCATATAAGAAAATATTGGCTTAACTTAATGAATGGTTAATTTAAAATGAAGCAACTTAAATTCACTTCACAAATATTTACCACACATATCAGACTATTAAGCTATGTATTATATTCTTTATCTTTATCTCAACAAAGTACAGCTAGGAGACTAGATTATAACTATAAGTTTACATGTAATATATTTTCTTCATGCATCTTCCTGTATCTGAATACTTAAGCTCAAAAAACCTTTTGAGATCTTCTACTCCCCAAGAAACCTACCTAATATTAAGGCATGTTTTGAAAAGAACCCAGTAGTTTATCAACTTTGAATTCAATGAATTAAGTTATATAAGATACTTTTTATTAAGCCTTGATCTTAATCTTCTGCCCCAATGTTTCAGGTGTTTTACTGTCTCTGGTCAATGTGATCAAGAAGAATGGGATCATGTTAGACAAACTAATCCATTTTTATAGCAGGGATGTCCGGGGCATATTGATACATAAAAATGTGTCTAACAATCCAAAGACAATTTTAGTATCTTTCAAGCTACTAGGCAAAGAGAAAGAACTACCTATCTGGAGTCTGGGCTATCTAAAGATTGAAACAGTAAACCTTACTACTTCCTTTCCTGGAGGAAGCTCTCTCAGTCCTGTCTGTTTAAACCTTTCTATCAAATTCAATATCCTTACTTCATTCAAGCTAATTCAAAAACTATTACACAAATTCTAAAGCGGGTTATCCATGTAGGATATATGACTATGTATGTATGCATGTATATGTGTATATTGTATGAAATGATTATTAAATCTAATTCATTGCATCTCACTGACTAGAATCCAAGTTTGAAAAAGATCCTTTCAAGTTGAAATATAACATTTTAAGATTTTAATCTTTTTTAATCCTGCAGAACTACAACTCTAGGAGTCTCAGAAACACACTAAGATCAAATTTTCTACTGGAAAAGTCAACTTTGTTTTGCATCAAAAGCTATCTTATAATTTTAAAATTTTTCCCGAATATATTCATATAATTTAAACATGGTATAGAAATATTTTCACATATGTATATTTTCAAACTTCTGTCCAACAGAGTATCTTTCCATTTTATATTTCTTCCATTTTATATTCTGTGCTTTTTTTTTTTTTTTTTTTTTTTTTTTACTGAAAAATTTTTTATTTTTTACATTTCAGATGTTCTCTCCTTACCCCATTTCCCCCCTCCCTCCCAGGAAACTCACTATCCCTTCCCCCCTCTTCCCGCCTCCACGTTGGTGTACCCCCACCCACCCTCCCCTGTACCTCACCTCCCCACCCTCGAATATCCTACCCCCATGTCCAGCCTTCATGGGACCAAGGATCTCTTCTCCTACTTATATATATAGCTCCCTTGCATATATAGCTGGAGCCATGGGTCCCTCCCTAAGCGCTCCCAGGCTGGTGGCTTAGACCCTGGGGGCTCTGGTTGGTTGGGATTGTTGCTTTCCTCATGGTGTCGCGAATCCTCTCAACTCCTTCAGCCTTCACTCTATCTTCTCCATTGGGAACTCCATGCTCAGTTTAATGGTTAGCTGTGAGCATCTGCCTCTGAGTATGTCAGACTCTTGCAGACCTCTAAGGAGACAGCTATATCAGGCTCCTGTCACGTGTACGTCCTGCCATCCACATCAACCTCTACCTTTGGTGACTGCACATAGGATGGATATCTAGGTGGAATGTCTGTAGACTGTCCCTCCTTCAGTTTCTGTCCTGCACTATGTCTCCTTATTTGCACCCTTGAGTATTTTGTTACTCCTTCTAAGAAGGGACTGAAGGCTCCCCTATTTGGTCATCATTCTTTATGAGCTTTATGTGGTCTGTGAGTTGAATCTTGGGTATTTCAGGCTTCTGGGCTAAAATCCAATAATCAGTGAGTGAATAACCTGTATGTTCTTTTGTGATTGGGTTACTTCACTCAGGATGATATTTTCTAGTTCCATCCTTTATATATGAATTTATCAAATTCATTGTTTTTAATAGCTGAGTAATATTCCATTGTATAAATGTACCACATTTTTTGTATCCATTCCTCTGTTGAAGGGCATCTGGGTTCTTTCCAGTTTCTGGCTATTATAAATAAAGCTGCTATAAACATAGTGGAGCATATTTCCTTGTTATGTGTTAGAGCATCTTCTGGATATATACCCAGGAGTGGTATAGCTGGGTCCTCAGGTAGTGATATGTCCAATTTTCTGAGGAACCGCCAGACTGTTTTCCATAGTGGTTGCACCATCTTGCAATCCCCCCAACAATGGAGAGTGTTCCTCTTTCTCCACATCTGCCAGCATCTGCTATCACCTGAGTTTTTTGTTTTTAGCCATTCTGACTGGTGTGAAGTGGATTCAGGGTTGTTTTGATTTGCATTTCCTGATGACCAAGGATGCTGAACATTTCTTTAAGTGCTTCTCGGCCATTCGGATTTCCTCAATTGAGAATTCTTTGTTTAGCTCCTTACTCCATTTTTTAATAGGGTTATTTGGTTGTCTAGAGTCTAATTTCTTGAGTTCTTTGTATATATTGGATATTAGTCCTCTATCGGATGTGGGATTGGTAAAGATCTTTTCCCAATCTGTTGGTTGCCGTTTTGTCCTATTGACAGTGTCCTTTGCCTTACAGAAGCTTTGCAATTTTATGAAGTCCCATTTGTCAATTCTTGATCTTAGAGCAGAGGCCATTGGTGTTCTATTCAGGAACTTTTCCCCTGTTGCCTAGGTATTCGAGGGTCTTCCCCACTTTCTCTTCTATTAGTTTCAGTGTGTCTGGTTTTATGTGAAGGTCCTTTATCCACTTGGACTTGAGCTTTGTACGAGGAGATAGGAAAGGATCGATTTGCATTCTTCTGCATGTTGTCCTCCAGTTGAACCAGCACCATTTGTTGAAATGCTGTCCTTGTTCCACTGGATAGTTTTAGCTCCTTTGTCAAAGATTAAATGACCGTAGTTCTGTGGGTCATTTTGGGTCTTCAACTCTATTCCACTGATCTTCTGCCTGTCTCTGTACCAAACCAGGCCGTTTTTATACTATTGCTTTGTAGTACAGCTTGATGTCAGGGATGGCGATTCCTCCAGAAGTTCTTTTATTGTTGAGGAGGTTTTCGCTATCCTGGGTTTTTTGTTGTTTCCAAATAAATTTCAGAATTTCTCTTTCAAGTTCTGTAAAGAATTGAGTTGGTATTTTAATGGAGATTGCATTGAATCTGTAGATTGCTTTTGGCAAGATGGCCATTTTTACTATATTAATCCTGCCAATCCATGAGCATGGGAGATCTTTCCATTTCTGAGGATCTTCTTCAATTTCTTTCTTCAGGGACTTGAAGTTCTTGTCATACAGATCTTTCACTTGCTTGGTTAGATTCACCCCAAGGTATTTTATATTATTTGTGACTATTGTGAAGGATGTCATTTCCCTAATTTCTTTTTCAGCCTGTTTATCTTTCATGTAGAGGAAGGCTACTGATTTGTCGAGTTGATTTTATAACCTGCCACCTTGCTGAAGTCGTTTATCGGTTTAGGAGTTCTCGGTGGAGTTTTTGGGGTCATTAAGTATACTATCATATCATCTGCAAATAGTGATATTTTGACTTCTTCCTTTCCTATTTGTATTCCTTTGACTTTTTTTGTTGTCTAATTGCTCTGGCTAGGACTTCAGTACTATATTGAATAGGTAGGGAGGAGAGTGGGCAGCCTTGTCTAGTTCCTGATCTTAGTGGGAATGCTTCAAGTTTCTCTCCATTTGTTTGATGTTGGCTACTGGTTTGCTGTATATTGCTTTTACTATGTTTAGGTATGGGCCTTGAATTCCTGATCTTTCCAAGACTTTTACCATGAAGGGATGTTGGATTTTATCAAATGCTTTCTCAGCATCTAATGAGATGATCATGTGGTTTTTTTCTTTGAGTTTGTTTATATAGTGGATTACATTGATGGATTTCCGAATATTGAACCATCCTGCATTCTGGGATAAAGCCCACTTGATCATGATGAATGATTGTTTTGATGTGTCTTGGATTCGGTTTGCTAGAATTTTGTTGAGTATTTTTGCATCAATATTCATAGAGAGATTGGTCTGAAGTCTCTTTCTTTGTTGGGTCTTTGTGAGGTTTAGGTATGAGTGTGATTGTAGCTTCATAGAACGAATTGGGTAGCGTTCCTTCCGTTTCTATTTTGTGGAATAGTTTGAAGAGAATTGGTATTAGGTCTTCCTTGAAGGTCTGATAGAATTCTCCACTAAAACCATCTGGTCCTGGGCTTTTTTTTGGTGGGGAGCTTTTAATGACTGCTGCTATTTCTTTAGGGGTTTATGGGACTGTTTAGATGGTTTATTTGCTCCTCATTTAACTTTGGTACCTGGTATCTGTCTAGAAAATTGTCCATTTCACCAGATTTTCCAGTTTTTTGAGTATAGGCCTTTGTAGTAGGATCTGATAATTTTTTGGATTTCCTCGTTTCTGTTGTATGTCTCCCTTTTCAGATCTGATTTTATTAATTGGGTACTGTCTCGTGCCCCTGTTAACGGCTAAGGGTTTTGTTTTTGATTTTCTCAAAAAACCAACTCTTGGTTTTGTTGAATTTTGTATAGTTTTTGTTTCTATTGGTTGATTTCAGCCCTGATTTGATTATTTCCTGACGCCTATCCTCTTGGGATATTCTTCTTTTTGTTCTGACTTTCAGGTGTGCTGTCAAGTTGTTAATGTGTGCTCTCTCCAATTTCTTTTTGTGGGCATTTAGAGCTATGAGTTTTCCTCTTAGCACTGCTTTCATGGAGTCCCACAAGTTCTGGTATGATTTTCCTCATTTCATTAAATTCTAGAAAGTCTTTAATTTCTTTCTTTATTTCTTCCTTGACAAAGTCATCATTGAGTAGAACATTTTTCAGTTTCCACATGGATGTGGGTTTTCCTTGGTTCTGTCATTATTAAAGACCAGCCTTAGTCCGTGGTGATCTGATAGAATGCAGGGGATTATTTCAATCTTTTTGTATCTGTTGAGGACTGTTTTGTGACCAATTATATGGTTATTTTGGAGAAGGTACCAGAGGTGCTGAGGAAAAAGGTTTTATTCTTTAACTTTGGATGAAATGTTCTATAGATATCTGTTAAATCCATTTGGTCCATAACTTCTGTTAATTTCAGTGTGTCTTTTTGTTTCTGTTTCCACGATCTGTCCATTGGAGGGGAGCGGGGTGTTAAAAAACCCCCACTTTTTATTGTGTGAGGTGCAATGTGTGCTTTGAGCTTTAGTAAAGTTTCTTTATGTATGTAGGTGCCCTTGCATTTGGAGCGTAAATGTTCAGAATTGAGAGTTCATCTTGGTAGATTTTTCCTTTGATGAGTATGAAGTGTCCTTCCTTATATTTTTTGATTACTTTTGGTTGAAAGTCGATTTTGTTTGATATTAGGATGGCTACTCCAGCTTGTTTCTTGGGACCATTTGCTTGGAAAATTGTTTTCCAGCCTTTTACTCTGAGGTTAATGTCTGTCTTTGTCACTGAGGTGTGTTTCTTGTATGCAACAAAATTCTGGGTCCTGTTTAGTATCCAGTCTGATAGTCTACGTCTTTTTATTGGAGAATTGAGTCCATTGATGTTAAGGGATATTAAGGAAAAATGATTGTTGCTTCCTGTTATTTTTGTTATTAGAGGTGGAATTATGTTTGTGTAGCTACCTTTTTTTTTTTTTTTTTTTTTTTTTTGGGAGGTTGTTGGCGATTACTTCCATGTTTCTTCTAGGTTGTAGTTTCCTTCCTTGTGTTGGCGTTTTCCATCAATTATCCTTTGAAGTGCTGGGTTTGTGGAAGATATTGTGCAAATTTGGTTTTTTTCATGGAATATCTTGGTTTCTCCATCTATAGTGATGAGAGTTTTTGCTGGGTATAGCAGTCTGGGCTGGCAGTTGTGTTCCCTTAGGGTCTGTATGATATCAGACCAGGATCTTCTGGCTTTTATAGTCTCTGGTGAAAGTCTGCTGTAATTCTTATAGGTCTGCTTTATAGTTACTTGACCTTTTTCCCTTACTGCTTTTAGATTTTTTCTTTGTTTTGTGCATTTGGTGTTTTGATTATTATGTGACGGGAGGTATTTCTTTTCTGGTCTAGTCTGTTTGGTGTTCTGTAGGCTTCTTGTATGTTTATGGGTGTCTTGTACTTTAGATTGGGGAAATTTTCTTCTGCTGCTTTTATATCACCATGAGTGCTGGGCACACATCCTAAAGAAAATTTCCCTCATTGTTGTTTGATGAAAATACTGATTGTTTTTGCTCATTTTAAATTCCTTATATTTAGTTTAAATGATTTTTAATCATTATCCAAAGAATTTCCCTTTTTTGATTTATACTTGCTTTATTGAACATGAAACTAATTAAATTAAAATAGAACTGAATTTATTGAATATTGAATTAAATTAAACTAGACAATGTTATAGATACATGACAAGATCAGTACAATACCCATCCTCATGAAGATAGAGGAGAGAAACCAGTTTAGAATAAACTACCAATAGATGGCAGACAGTGGTGAGTCCTGAACAGAAAGGGGAATTAAGAGAGCCAGGAAATAGAAGGGAATGAGGAGAGTTCTACATCAGACAGATGCTTAAGAAAATCTCTCTCTATTCAAAGAACACTTGTACCTTGCATGTATGTGTGCACAGAGATATCTCTGTATAGGTTCATACACATGTTGTCGAGGTTACACATGTGGTATTAGATATGCCTCTGAAGACCAGAGGTCAACCTTGGTCTCATTTCCCAGGAGCTGTCTACTTTATTTTTTTGAGATTGGTTTTCTGGGACCTGAAGCTCATAGACTCAGCCAAGAAGAATGACAGTGAACCTGAATT
>JAJTUV010005141.1:0-11735 GCA_021653895.1 Mastomys natalensis
AATTTCACTCTATGAGGATAGTTCTGGTCACACAGACCCTACACTATTTCTGTTGCTATCCAAGAGAATTATGACATGCCTTATAATCCCACACTCTAACTTCTAACTCCCTATCCTGATGTCTCTTAACACATATGCCTGAAAAACTTCCTTGGATAAGTCCTGTCCACATCTTCCACACAACCCGAGGCATCTGTCCTACCTTTCATGCAGTTCCTCATCTAACTTTCTCAATTATTTCTCTATCCTCAGGTTACTTTGTCATGTGTATACTACCATTCCTGTTTGTTATGGAGAGGTCACATCCCAGGCTTGCCTGAATGACATACAGAATTGGTTTCCCAGTTTACCTGCTCACCATACCATGCTTGGATCCAAGCACTAAGCCCTGTACACAATTTCCTGGTGAGTTTTCTCCAATAGTGATTCCACAAGTATAGTCACAGTGGCAGATTTCCTAACTATGTCCATATTTCACATAGATGTCTTTACTGGACAAGTCTGAATCTTGCCCTCCTGTCCCTTCTACAACTCTCAGGTCTTCCTTAGGTTATAGAGCACCTTCACAGAGCTTGTTGTATGTTATTCCTATATACTACATTATTATGCTCTTGACTTACTCACAAACCATACTTCTCTAGACCCATTTTCTCAATTTTTAGCAGGAACACCAATTGCCATCGTTTGAGCCTTCAATTTTCGTTCTAAGGATTCTATTACCCTTTTAATTGTGCATCTTTTTCTTTTATCAGAATCAGTACCATTTAAACCATGCTGCCACAATACATCTGCCAGGTATGATAGAGCATCACAAAGATGGATTATGATGGATTTTGGATTTGTTTATCATTTGTGAGTGTTGCCTTAAATCAGAGGTCATTTGGGCTTTTTCTAGAAGTCTAACTGAAATACTAATGGATTGTCAAACAACATGCAGTATTCCTTAATGTTTTCCAATTCTGTTTCTGTCCCTTAGATTTCTTACTTGATTCCTGGGCTCTATTCTCTCAGAGTCAAGCTACTTCAAAGCTTCCATATTGGACAGTCAAGCTACTCTCCTGCTGCTATGGTATGCTCTTACAGAACTAAGCCTAACTGTGATACTCTCAGTGTGTGTAGGCATAAAATTCAGTCATTGACCCTTGTTGGTGAGCTCTTTAGAAGCAATAGGTCCATGGCATCTTCACTGTTTTAGGATAGTTCTGGTCCAATTGATCCTGCACTATTTCTGTTGCTCTCCTAGAGAACTAAGATAGCCATTATACTCCCACACTCTAAGCATTAACTCCCAATGCAGATGTCTCTTAACACCTTTGTCTGAACAGCTTCCCTGGACCATTCCTGTCCACACCTTCCACACAACCCGAGGCATGGTCCTACCTATCATGCAGTTTCCTCATCTAAATTTCTCAATTATTTCTCTAGCCTGCAGCTTACTTTGTCATGTGTGTACTGCCATTATTGTTTTTTTATGGAAAGGTCACATAGCAGGCTGGAAGGACAGATCTACAGAAATGGTTTCCCAGTTTCCTTCTCAACATATCATGCTTAAATCCAAGCACTCAGCTCTGTACACAATTTCCTGATGAGTTTTCACCAATACTAAGTTCACAAGTACAATCACAATGGTAGGAGTTCTATCTAAGTATGTCCTGATTTTACAAGGGTGTTAGTGTTGGATAAGACTGAAACTTGTCTCCCAGCATTGCTCTGTTGTCAGGCCTTATGTTTTGTTCCAGGGACCCAGCACTGGGCTGCCTGTTTAGTATTCCCAAAAACTAATCCATCAAACTCTGTGTTTACTCCCAGATCATACATTTCTAGGTTCTTTTACTGTATTTCCAGAAGTAACACAGATTGCCAGGCTTTGAGCCTTCAGCAATTTTCCACTTTATTCTATTAACCGTGTAATCTTGTATCATTTTTGTTTCAGCAGTTTCAGTGCTATGTGAACCATTCTGCCACATACTTCTGCCAGTTGTGATAGAGCCTCACCATGAATAGTTGTGCTGTGGTGTTTTGACACTTTCTCTCATCAACTGAGAAGATGTAACCTCAACTGAGCATATTCCTCCATGAAATGGTCTGTAGAATATCCCTTGAGAGCTCCTTTGACTAATGTCTCTTATGACAGTGTGGATCCCTGTATGGGTGTTGCCAGGTTTCTCTGGTTTTACCAGATGAGGGCAAAGTTATCAATGTAGCCTTATGTATTATGTAGTATTCCACAGTGGATTCTCTTCCAGTTCTTGCCCCTAGGTTTCCTCCTTGATTCTTATGTTCCCTCCATGATGGAAAATTAAACTTGTACCCTATTTAGTAAGTCTTCCAGAACTAAGCCCAATTGTGCTGTTCCTACATGGGTAGACAATCAGACCAGCCATTGTCCCTTGTTGGTAAGCTCTCCAGAAGCTCCATTTCCAGTGCCATCATGACTGTGCCAAGATAGTTCTGTTCAGACATATCCTGCACTACCTAGATTGAACTATGATACCCTTTCCACTTCACACACTCATGCTTAGCTGTGAATGCATATTCCGCCTAACATCTTTGTCTAAATGGCTTCAGAGAATCTCTCCTTTCCTTACCATGTATACACTCCCATGTCTAGGTCTTATCTTTCAGCTTCATTTAAAATCCTCAATTGTTTGTCTAGGCCCTAGTTTCCATTGTCATCTCTACACTCAAAGTTCTGTTTCTGCTGGACAAAGAACTCATCAGTTATGTATGCAGAGAATTAACATTCTTTTCCATCCAGTGACCTCCTCATTCTACCTGGGTTCACTGAAGGCACCAACTAGCAGTAGTGTCTTAATCCAGTAGAAACAAATAAAACAAACATATTTATATTTCCAGCAATAAACAGTAATTAAGAAAACACTAATGTATATTAATATACTATAATTCAAATAAAATGACTTAAATTTCAAGTAATATAAACAATTAAATAAAAACATAAAATTTCTATGAATATTCAAGACTTCAACAAAAAACTTATATTTCTTTCACTATACAATAATTAAAAAAATGACTTTAAATTTCTATGAATATGCATTATTGAACAAAAGCTATAAATTTTTAATACACAATAAGACAAATCAGCTTTTATTTTCTCATAAAATAGTAATAAACTAAAAAAAAATTCTTTAAACATAGTATAATTCAAAAATATGATTTTAAATTTTGATCAATATACAATAATTAAGAAATCAAAATTTCTATAAATATATCATAGAAAAAGTAAACCCTTAAGTTTTTATTAACATATAATACTTCAAACAAAATGATTTAAATTTCTATCAATATACAATAATTAAACAAAAATGTAAATTCCTATAAATATAAAATACTTAAATGTAAACCTTAAATTTCTATTAATAAAAAATCATTTTAACAAAATGAATTTTTAATTATCTCTTAATATGAAATATTAAACAAAAGCTGTAAATTTCTATTAATACAGAATAAAACCAAACAAATTAAATTTCAGGCAATAAACAGTAATTAAAAATAAGAATTTTTATTACTATACTATAATTCAAATAAACTGACTTCAAATTTCTATCAATATAAAAATAAGTAAACAAAAACATGAAATTCCTATAAATATACTCTACTTAAATATACATCTTAAATTTCTATTAATACACAATAAATCAAACAAAATGAATTTATAAATAACTATTAACATGTAATACTAAACAAAATATGTAGATATCTTTTAATATTCAATAAAAAAAACATTAAAATTTCAGGCAATAAACAGTAATTAAAAAATAATAATACTTATTAATATACTGTAATTCAAATAAATGAATTTAAATTACTATCAATATGCAATAATTAAACAAAAACATAAAATTCCTATAAATATACAACACTTAAACATAAACCTTGAATTTCCATTAATAGACAATAATTCAAAAAAATGACTTTATAAAAATCTATTAATATACAATATTAAACAATGCTGTAAATTTTTGTTAATACTCAATAAAACAAAACAAATTTAAATTTCAGGTAATAAACAGTAATTTAAAAAACACTAAATTTTATTGATATGCTAAAATTCAATAAAATGATTTTAAATTTCTATCAAAATACAATGATTAAACAAATGCATAAAATTTTATAAGTATACAATACTTGAACAAAAATCTTAAGATTCTAATAATATACAATAAATCAAATAAAATGACTTTAATTTTCATTAATGTAAATTAATTAAACAAAACATAAAATTTCTATAAAACACAAGACTTGAACAAAATTTTATATTTCTTAATAGAATACAATAATTTAAAGAAAATGACTTTAATTTCTATTAATAAATAACATTTAAAATTACTTTAAATTCTTTTTATTTTTTTATTTTTTTATTTTTATTTTATTTATTTATTATTATTTTTATTGGAAATTTTTTTTTTTACATTTCAGATATTCTCCCTTACCCATTTCCCCCTCCCTCCCAGGAACTCACTATCCCTTCCCCATCCTCCTGCCTCCACATGGTGTACCCCCACCCACCTCCCGTACCCCACCTCCCCACCCTCGAATATCCACCCCCCATGTCCAGCCTTCATGGACCCAAGGATCTCTTCTCCACTTATATATAGCTCCCTTGCATATATAGCTGGAGCCATGGTCCCTCCCTAAGCGCTCCCAGGTGGTGTTTAGACCTGGGGCTCTGGTTGGTTGGGTTGTTGCTTTCCTCATGGGTCCGAATCTCTCAACTCTTCAGCCTTCACTCTATCTTCTCCATTGGGAACCCCATGATCAGTTTAATGGTTAGCTGTGAGCTTCTGCCTCTGAGTATGTCAGACTCTTGCAGACTTCTAAGGAGACAGCTATATCAGGCTCCTGTCAGCATGTACATCCTGACATCCACATCAACCTCTACCTTTGGTGACTGCACATAGGATGGATATCCAGGTAGAATGGTCTGTCTCTCCTTCGGTTTCTGTCCTGCACTGTGTCTCCATATTTGCACCCTTGAGTATTTTGTTACTCCTTCTAAGAAGGACTGAAGGCCCCCTATTGGTATCATTCTTCATGAGCTTTATGTGGTCTGTGAGTTGAATCTTGGGTATTTCAGGCTTCTGGGCTAAAATCCAATAATCAGTGAGTGAATACCATGTAGTTCTTTTGTGATTGGGTTACTTCACTCAGGATGATATTTTCTAGTTCCATCCATTTATATAAGAATTTATCAAATTCATTGTTTTTAATAGCTGAGTAATATTCCATTGTATAAATGTACCACATTTTTTGTATCCATTCCTCTGTTGAAGGCATCTGGGTTCTTTCCAGTTTCTGGCTATTATAAATAAAGCTGCTATGAACATAGTGGAGCATATGTCCTTGTTATGTGTTAGAGCATCTTCTGGATATATACCCAGGAGTGGTATAGCTGGGTCCTCAGGTAGTGATATGTCCAATTTTCTGAGGAACTGCCAGACTGTTTTCCATGGTGGTTGCACCATCTTGCAATCCCACCAACAATGGGGAGTGTTCCTCTTTCTCCACATCCTCGCCAGCATCTGCTATTACCTGAGTTTTTTATTTTAGCCATTCTGACTGGTGTGAAGTGGAATCTCAGGGTTGTTTTGATTTGCAATAATTTACAATAATTTAAAGAAAATGACTTTAAATTTCTATTAATAAATAACATTAAAAAATTACTATAAATTTCTATGAATATACAATATTGAAGAAAAGCTATAAATTTTAAATACACAATAAAACAAATCAACTTTTATTTTCTCATACAATAGTAATAAAACTAAAAATTTCTTTAAACATACTATAATTCAAAAATATGATTTTAAATTTCGATCAATATACAATAATTAAGAAATCAAAATTTCTATAAATATACCATAGTTAAAGTAAACCCTTAAGTTTTATTAACATATAATACTTCAAACAAAATGATTTTAAATTTCTATTAATATACAATAATTAAACAAATACGTAAAATTCCTATAAATATAAAATACTTAAATGTAAACCTTAAATTTCTATTAATAAAAAATCATTTTAACAAAATGAATTTTAAATATCTCTTAATATGAAATATTAAACAAAAGCTGTAAATTTCTATTAATACAGAATAAAACCAAACAAATTTAAATTTCAGGCAATAAACAGTAATTAAAAATAAGAATTTTTATTAATATACTATAATTCAAAGAAACTGACTTCAAATTTCCATCAATATAACAATAAGTAAACAAAAACATGAAATTCCTATAAATATATTATACTTGAAAATAAATCTTAAATTTCTATTAATACACAATAAATCAAAGAAAATGACTTTATAAATATCTATTAATATGCAATATAAACAAAATATGAAAATATCTTTTAATATTCAATAAAAAAAATTAAAATTTCAGGCAATAAACAGTAATTAAAAAATAATAAATACTTATTAATATACTGTAATTCAAATAAATTGACTTTAAATTACTATCAATATTTAATAATTAAAACAAAAATATAAAATTCCTATAAATATACAAAACTTAAACATAAACCTTGAATTTCCATTAATAGACAATAATTCAAACAAAATGACTTTATAAAAATCTATTAATATACAATCTTAAACAATGCTGTAAATTTCTGTTAATACACTAATAAAACAAACAAATTTAAATTTCAGGTAATAAACAGTAATTTAAAAAACACTAAATTTTATAACCTGCCACCTTGCTGAAGTCGTTTATCAGGTTTAGGAGTTCTCTGGTGGAGTTTTTGGGTCACTTAAGTATACTATCATATCATCTGCAAATAGTGATATTTTGACTTCTTCCTTTCCTATTTGTATTCCTTTGACTTCTTTTTGTTGTCTAATTGCTCTGGCTAGGACTTCCAGTACTATATTGAATAGGTAGGGAGAGAGTGGGCAGCCTTGTCTAGTCCCTGATCTTAGTGGGAATGCTTCAAGTTTCTCTCCATTTAGTTTGATGTTGGCTATTGGTTTGCTGTATATTGCTTTTAGTATGTTTAGGTATGGGCCTTGAATTCCTGATCTTTCCAAGACTTTTACCATGAAGGGATGTTGGATTTTGTCAAATGCTTTCTCAGCATCTATGAGATGATCATGTGTTTTTTTCTTTGAGTTTGTTTATATAGTGGAGGACCCAGCTATACCACTCCTGGTATATATCCAGAAGATGCTCTAACACATAACAAGGACATATGCTCCACTATGTTCATAGCAGCTTTATTTATAATAGCCAAAACTGGAAAGAACCCAGATGCCCTTCAACAGAAGAATGGATACAAAAAATGTGGTACATTTATACAATGGAATATTACTCAGCTATTAAAAACAATGAATTTGATAAATTCTTATATAAATGGATGGAACTAGAAAATATCATCTGAGTAGTAACCAATCCAAAAGAACATACATGGTATTCACTCATGATTATTGGATTTTAGCCCAGAAGCCTGAAATACCCAAGATTCAACTCACAGACCACATAAAGCTCTGAAGAATGATACAAGTAGGGGCTTCAGTCCTTCTTAGAAGGAGTAACAAATACTCAAGGGTGCAAATATGGAGACACAGTGAGACAGAACTGAAGGAGAGACAGACATTCCACCTAGATATCCATCCTTGTGCAGTCACCAAGGTAGAGGTTGATGTGGATGTCAGGATGTACATGCTGACAGGAGCCTGATATAGCTGTCTCCTTAGAAGTCTGCAAGAGTCTGACATACTCAGAGGCAGAAGCTCACAGCTAACCATTAAATGATCATGGGGTTCCCAATGGAGAAGATAGAGTGAAGGCTGAAGGAGTTGAGAGCATTCGAGACCCATGAGGAAAGCAACAATCCCAACCAACCAGAGCCCCAGGGTCTAAACCACCAGCCTGGGAGCGCTTAGGGAGGGACCCATGGCTCCAGCTATATATGCAAGGGAGCTATATATATAAGTGGGAGAAGAGATCCTTGGTCCCATGAAGGCTGGACATGGGGGGGGGTGGGGGATATTCGAGGGTGTGGAAGGTGAGGTACAGGGGAGGGTGGGTGGGGGTACACCAATGTGGAGGCAGGAGGATGGGGAAGGGATAGTGAGTTCCTGGGAGGGAGGGGGGGAAATGGGGTAAGGGGAGAATATCTGAAATGTAAAAAAAAAATTTACAATAAAAAAAAAAAACACTAAATTTTCATTGATATGCTAAAATTCAAATAAAATGATTTTAAATTTCTATCAAAATACAATGATTAAACAAATGCATAAAATGTTTATAAGTATACAATACTTAAACAAAAATCTTAAGATTCTATTAATATACAATAATTCAAATATAATTACTTTCAATTTCTATTAATGTAAAATAATTAAACAAAACATAAAATTTCTATAAAAACACAAGACTTGAACAAAAATCTTATATTTCTTAATAGAATACAATAATTTAAAGAAAATGACTTTAAATTTCTATTAATAGATAACATTAAAAATTACTTTAAATTTCTATGAATATACAATATTGAAGAAAAGCTATAAATTTTTTAATACACAATAAAACAAATCAACATTTTTTGTCTTATACAATAGTAATAAAACTAAAAAAATTCTTTAAACATAGTATAATTCAAAAATATGATTTTAAATTTCATCAATATACAATAATTAAGAATCAAAATTCTTAAATATATCATAGTTAAAGTAAACCCTTAAGTTTTTATTAATATATAATACTTCAAACAAAATGATTTTAAATTTCTATCAATATACAATAATTAAAAAAAACTAAAATTCCTATAGATATAAAATACTTAAATGTAAACCTTAAATTTCTATTAATCAAAAATCATTTTAACAAATGAATTTTAAATATCTCTTAATATGAAATATTAAACAAAAGCTTAAATTCTATTAATAAGAATAAACCAAACAATTTAAATTTAGGCAATAAACAGTATAAAAAAAGAATTTTTTTATATACTATTAAAAATGACTCAATTTCAATATAAATATAAAAAAAACATGAAATTCCTATAAATATACTACTAATATAATCTAAATTCTATTAATCACAATAAATCAAAAGAAATGACTTTATAAATATCTATTAATATGCAATACTAAACAAAAGATGTACATATCTTTTAATATTAAAAAAAAATTAAAATTTCAGGCAATAACAGTAATTAAAAAATAATAAATACTTATTAATATACATAATTCAAATAAATTGACTTTAAATTACATCAATGTGCAATATTAAACAAAAATATAAAATTCCTATAAATATTCAAAACTTAAACATAAACCTTGAATTTCCATTAATAGACAATAATTCAAACAAAATGACTTTTATAAAATTCTATTAATATACAATTAAACAATGCTGTAAATTTTTGTTAATACACAATAAAACAAAACAAATTTTTAAATTTCAGGTAATAAACAGTATTTAATAAAAAAACACTAAATTTTTAATCATTGAAAATATGCTAATAATTCAATAAAATGATTTTAATTTTTAATCAATAATAAATAATTAATAATAGCATAAATTTTATAAATATTTATTCAATTACTTTAAAAACAAAATCTATTATCCATTATAAATAATAACAATAAGACTAATTCTTCCATTCTTTAAATTAAATCAATATCCCAAATTAAATTTTGGATATTGTATTTACAAGAACTCTGTATTATTCCTTAATCTAGAACTTAGACATTATTACATGAAAGTTGATTTTTAAATATTTCTCAACATCTACATAATACATTATTTCATGAGTTCCTCAAGTGAATATAAGTAGACTACACGAATAAGATATAGAATTTTTCTAAAACACATGAAAAGCATAATCATTTATTTCATACCTTAATAAGAATAAAGCTAAAATTTCTTAAGACTGTCTAATGGACAAAATATGGATCATTTAACATTTGAATTTCCAATATTAAATAATAAGAATGAAAATTCTATATAATATATGTGGCTGAAAATATGTCTTACCATGAAGTGCTAACTTGAAAGCGACATGAGCACATGGGTATTCCTATGATTGATTGGATGCCTGAAGTGATCGCACTGTGTCACTACACAAGAAAGCTTAAGTCTCCAGATGGTAGTAGTTCTCAGAGTGAGCAAATTCAAGGTGGTATGGAGCACAGCAGTAATGCTGATACAAATTAAAATGTCATCCTTCATTAAAAGTTTTATGTCAATAATGTCAACAAGCTTAATATTTGTATTTAATTCAACAATAGAGGCAATAAATAAAATTTATAAACTGAAAGTAAGGAATTTATATTTCTAAGCAACTTTTAATTTCATACATGACTTCAATCATTAAGAAAATCAATATTAGAGACTACCTTGTAGTGTACCCTTATATGTCCATTTATCATTAGGGTTCTTTAATATGGAAAATGACTACCATATAGTGGACTTTCGAGATTGGATGATTACTAACCCTAGAATCTGGGCTACACAGTAACTCAAACATACTGGAGTTCAGATTCTACCCATGTAGGGGGGGAAGTAAAAATTCTGTACTGTAAAGTAAATATTAAGTAAGAAAACCTTAAGTTGATTCATATAGTAAACGTTCAATACAAAATGATTTGAAATTTGTATCAATATACAATAAACAAAGTTCATAAATTCCTTATTTATAAATCTAAATAAACATTAAATTTCTATTTACAAAATCATTTCTCCGCTTTCAATTACTATTATGACAAAATGTAAACAAAACCTAAAATTCTATAAATACAATAAAACTAAACAAATTTATAATTCATGGTCAATTAACATAATTAAATAAAAATTGTTTCTTTATTAATAGTGCAATACATTCAAATAAATTAGTTTAAATTTCTGATTGCAATTTGACATCAATATAACCTAAAATAATAATTTCAAAAATACAAATTCCATTAATCTATAATAACAAATATTTTTAAATTTTTATTCAATATATTTTAATCATCACTTGAAATATTTGACATTCTGTATATTCTATATTAATACCCTATAATTTTATGCTATATCTATACCAAATTTATATGAAATCTTTTAATTTTCCAATAATAATAAACATAAATTTCTAAATTTCATATTACAATATTAATTAATTTTCTCTGGTTAATAAATCATTTTACATTCATGAATTTATATATCTTATCAATTAAATATTTACATGTTTAAATTCTATTAAAGTCAAAATTCAAACAAAATTTTCTTTATAATGTTCTATAAAGCTAATTTATGAATTAACAACGTTTATTTCCATCATTCAATACATTTAAATCCAATAAAGATCTTATTTCAGACAGTTAACCTATACATCATATACAATGTAACAACTTGTAAATTTTCATGATAAATATAATAACTTAAACTAAATGCTTAACTTAGTTGAATCAGTAATTAACACATTAAATTTATTATGTATTTGAAGAATCAAAATAAAAATTTAAACTTGACAATATAGAATTTGTTATTCAAATGGAAAATTTAAAGTTTTTTTTTTTTTTTTTTTGAAATTTCTCAAAAACCATTAAAATCCCATTCCCACTTTTTTTATTTAATAAAAAATTGACTTTAATTTTCATTTAATCAAAATTTAAGTAAAATAAATTTCTTTTTACTTTATTTGAAAAAAAAAAAAAAAAAAAAAAAAAAAAAGATGTATTTATTCTTCTTTAAAATAAAAAAAAAATTTGAGAATGAATTTTTTTTTAT